>JABUQX010013264.1:47500-50000 GCA_015478945.1 Trachelipus rathkii | reverse complement strand
TAAAACATGTTTTTATACCTTATGACGTAGTCGTTACGCCAAGAAAGATTGAAGGTGCAGGAGTGGAGAGTGGGTTGCTTTACTGCTTTAAGTCTTTACGTCTTTATGGTCTATAAAACAAGAATTTTTAGTTAAAACAAAACTGTTTTAACAAATAAAATAAAAAAATAAATAAAAATATATAAAATATATATTTAAAAATAAAAAAAAAAATAAAAAAATAAAAACTTTTAAACAAAATAATTTTAAAAATTAATAAAATAGAATAAAAATAATAATAATAATAATAATAATAATAATAATAATAATAATAATAATAAAATAATAAATAATAATAATAATAATAATAATAATAATAATAATAATAATAATAATAATAATAATAATAATAATAATAATAATAATAATAATAATAATAATAATAATAATAATAATAATAATAATAATAATATAAGTTTTACTTTTAACATACAATTCCCTAAATATTTTCTTCTGATTTTCATTTAATTTTCTTAATACTACTCTAGAAAATAATTTGCAAAGAAAGTATGAGGCATATTTATATTTATTAGTTTCTGACCGGTTTCGTCCGTAAACCTCGGACATCTTCAGAGTTTCGATTCTAACAATTGAATTGAATTATTTAACACAAGATTTAAAAAATTAAAATTACAAATTAGATTTTAGATTTTAGCATTTCATATTATATTTAATTTAAGTGACAATACGTTGAACTTTATGTTAATGTCTGGTTTTAGATGTTTTATGTAATAAGCCTCAGCTATTTTCAGTTTTTGCGCTTCGCATGAGGAGTGTAAAATTTTGAATGACTGTGAGATATCAGGTACAGTTGTTTTGTTATGTTAGTGAATATATGTTCTATATGTGGTACTAGGTTTTGTGAGGCAGAGTCTCTATCTGTTAATCTATTAGTCGTGTAACAAATATACGTCGACGACCAGTCAGACTCTGGACATGCGAATTGGTACACTACATGGTGATTAACTGAAAGGGTATTCTTAGTAGAGAAGCAGGAATAAAGTTTTCTTGTTTTGTGGTATAGTTTAGCTGTGATCTTTATGTTACATGTAGATTTAAATGTGGGTGTTAATAATACAGCGTAGGCATTTTTCCTCTTTATCGAAGTCTTTTGCATTTGAAGTTTTAAATTAAAATTTAATGCTTTCAGAGATATTATTCGCATTGTCCTGTCTTTTATAAAATTTGTTGATGGTTTTGTTTATTATTTTTTCCGTTAAATTTAAAGGGTAATTACAGTTGATCAGGTTCTGTTTAATTCTTTTAACTTCATCATCAAATAATTCCCAATCCGAGCACAATTTATAAGCCCTATATATGAGTGTTTTTACAATTGAATTCTTATATACTTCTGGGGAATAGGAGCTGTAATTAAGGTACAGACCATTATAAGTTGGCTTGACATGTAAGTAGTAAGGGGTAATAAACTGCAGAGAGACAGATTTGTCACCCTCTTGTCACCCTGTAGATACATACATATAATTTCTGGTACTTTTTTAGTACTCACCTACCTTCCTGGGTACTTTTCATGTCTGGCGTTTTCAATGGGGGCTGCTCCCATAGGGGGTCCCTTATTCACGTACGTTCGCCAGCTATTTTATGTGTATGTATATATGTGTTAGTGTGTACTTGTATGTTATTTGTTAGATTCATCCCACTAGCACCCAAGGTTCTCCCTCAAATCCTATTTGTTCTAATCAGCTATGGTATGACTTTACGTTCTTTCCTGAGCCTTTTTTGGGTGACAGTTTTGTTACCTGCCTGTCACCCTGTCACTTCATATCTATATTTTGAGACTTTTCAATACTCAGCTAACTTCCTGGTTACTTTTTATGTCTGGTTTTTCCAATATGGGCCGCTCCTCAGGGGTCCCTTATTCACGTACGTTCGCAAGCTACTTTATGTGTGCGTATGTATGTGTTAGAGTGTACCTGTATGTTATTTGTTACTTTCATTCCCCTAGCACGCCAGGTTCTCCCCTACTCCCCTTTGTTCTACTCAGTCAATCTATGACTTTACGTTCTTTCCTGATCCTTTTTGGGCGATGGTTTTGTTACCTGCCTGTCACCCTGTCACTTCATACACAAATTTTGATATTTGTCAATACTCAGCTTCCTTCCTGTGTACTTTTCATGTCAGGCTTTTCCAATACGGGGCTGCCCCCATGGGGTCCTTTATTCATGCAATGTTAGCCAGCTACTCTTTCTCTAATAACATGGACGTCGCCTAGTAAAAATGTATGTTATCATTAGCACCCCAGGTTCTCCCCCTACTTTTTATTCTCCTCAGTCAATCTAGGACTTTACGTTTTTTCCTGAGCCTTTTTTGGGTGACAGTTTTATCACCCACCTGTCACCCTGTCACTGTATACATATATTTTTATCGACCTTCTAGTACTCAGCTACCTTCCTGGGTACTTTTCATGTCTGGCGTTTTCAATGGAGGGGGGCTGTCCCACAGA
>JABUQX010013264.1:35000-42500 GCA_015478945.1 Trachelipus rathkii | reverse complement strand
TATAGGAAAGTTAGAAGGTGTCTTAGAAAGGGAGATTTGTAGAAGTTGAGTTTTTAAAGAATTTGAATTTCACAAGGTTGAGACGACCCCATCCGGAAATTCTATCCAGATCAGCGAGAATAGAATCGAAAGATTAAGACGAGAGGCAATTTTAGAAGTAAAAGAGGGGAGCAGAAAATTGAAATGAGCTGAAGAATGAAGGGTGAGTCAATAGCATAAGAGTTAGAGGTGCAGGGGAGAAGATCATTAATGAAAAGTAAGAATAAAGTAGAAGATAAGACAAAACCTGAGGAACACCATTATTGACAGAAAAGGAAGAAGAAGTCACTCCATCAACAACAATGATATTGAGCGATTTGAAAGAAAACTAGACATATTAGCTGTGTGGAAGGAGAAACCCTAAAAGGAGGGAGCTTGAGAGCAGTGATGTGTGGTTTACCCGGTCAAATGCTTTGATATGTCAGCGCCACCACGCAAGTCTCCCCATATCCTAAGGGCGGAAACCATAAATCAGTAAAATAGAAAGTATATCGCCAGTAGATCTCGAGTGCCGAAAGCCGTACTGACGGAAAGAAGTGAATGAGATTCCAGATGATCTAAGAAATGAGAGTTGAGAAGGGTTTCAAAGATCTTAGATAGAATACAAGTGAGAGCTAGGGATATAGTTATAAGGACTGCAGTTATCTTCTTTCGAATAGGTTGATTATAAAAGCGCTTCCAACACTGAGGGAAAGTGTTAGGAATTGAGACATAGAGAATATAGTTTAACGAGGCTGGGATAGCACGGAAGCACACTCCCTTTCAAACATGGAATGCTTATCCGGGCCACCGGTTCTCTAACGTTCTATAGATTTTTAGAGCATGCACCCGATCAATGTAATCACAGGCAAAGGCATAGGACACCTGAGAGGAGAAAGAGGAGGAATAGGAATTGCCAGAATCGTCCAGGGTTGAGCTAAGGAAAATAGGAGGCCAAAGAGATTGGCCTTTTCAGTTGGAGAATTAGCCACAGAACCATCAGATCGAATAAGAGGAGGAAAGGTAGATTTACAGAAGTTGTTGGAGATGTTTTTGGCAAGAGGCCAGAAAGATTTGTCAGTAGGAGAACCAAGGAGGTTAGCGCACTTTTGTTTGATGAAAGCTCGCTTTGCTCGTCGAAGAGTATCCCTGCAACGATTTCTAGCTGAATGAAAATTAGCAAGAGTGATAGGAGAACGAGAATTTTTCCACTCCCGATACGCACTGTCCCTAGCCTGAATGGCCAGAGAACAAGCACGATCGAACCATGGATTGTGAGGAGAGAAAGATTTAGTCGAAGAAGGAATGAACCTGCTCATTCCATTAACGATTACAGCCCACCTTATCGGCAAAAGCCGAAGCATCACCAGATTCAAAGCAGTCATTCCAATTATAGTTAGCGTAGAAGCAACGCAAGGTCCCCACCGCCCCACCAAAGTGCCAGAAAAAACGAGTAGCAGGATGGAGCTGTTGGAGAGAAAGTATTAAAATTAAGAGATATAAGGTTGTGGTCAGATTTGCCAATAGGAGCGAAGGTGGTGTATTTATAGAGAGAAGAACTAGTGGTGAAACATAGGTCAAGTGTGTTCAAGAATTGGTTGGGACGATCCGGAATGTGTGTGGGTTCTTTAATTAGTTGCTCCAGATCGTTGAGAATACTAAATGATTCGGCCTCCTCCCCACCTAAATCAGTATGAGAGGACCCCAACCATTCAGTGTTGTGTACATTGAAATCCCCTAAATAGAGGACCTCAGTATTTGGATGAGAAGATATAACAGTCTCGTGAGAAGTAGTAAGATATTCAAAAAAGGCGTGAAAATCTGTTTTGTTAGGAGAACAGTAGCAGAAGCACAAGATTATTGTAGTAGAAGGAAGAAAGATTTTAAGCCACAGAACATCGAAGTTAGGAGATTCAAGATTCTCGAGACGTGTTACAGGAGTGTTTATGTTTACATAGGCACATACTCCACCCTTCAGACGGAAATTATGAAATAAGTTATAGTTGGATACATTAAACGAGTTAGAGGATGAATTCTTAGCCATCTGTGTCTCAGACAAGAACAAAAGGTTAGGGTTAGAGTTAGAGAGGTGGTATTCCACGGATGCAGAGTTAGAGAGTAAGCCGCGGATGTTGGTAAAGTCGATAGAAAGCCCGCGCCTGTGCAAATCTGCCATCACACACGCACACACAACCACAACAACAAAAACAACAGACAAAAACAGACAGACAAAAAAACGAAAGTTAAAATTGTTCACACACTAAAAAAATCGTAAATGTCAAAACGATAAAACCGTAATTATAATAATTATAATACACCATTATATACCTTACCATAACGCATCAATTTATTAACTCTCTTAAAGTTATTATTTTAAAGAGATATGTCCACACACCAGAATCTATATCAAAACTAATCATTTCAACAACAAATCCATTGTTCTTATATCGTCATAATAAATGACATCACACCGTAAGATCTTTGCTATGATTGACTCATTACAACAATCACAGTTATGGGTGAAAAACAAACACTAGATAAGAGTTATAGGTACAAAGATCACGACATTTTCAGTTTCACACTATATGCCAGGACATAAAGATAGCTCTCAACATCTGATGATGGGTAATTATTATTATATACTGTTATTTATATTTATGACCTGAGTTGTTTGTTATTTATCTTCTATACAATCACACACACACACACAACACACACACACACACACTCACACATATACACACACAAGAGCGCGTAGACATACATTATTCATACTATTATATGTCTGTTTAACAAACATTTATTCATTGTTTCACTTAAACATATACTCTACGAAGAGACTTTTAATAAATATTACAAAATATCATGCAACAACGATGTCTAACAATCATCAGTTTTTACCATTTTAAGCTTTATAAGTGAAAATAATTTTATGATATAACTATCTGCCATTGTAACATAGTGCAATATCCATCTCGTCACATGCGTTTATATATATATATATATATATATATATATATATATATATATATATATATATATATATATATATAACATAGAACATATATATATATATATATATATGCTATACTATATATATATATATATATATAATGTAATGTATAGAAGTTGTCCCATACCCTCCCTCTTTAAGGTATGTCTTTACGGATTTGCAGGATTAGGGTTTATAAAACACGATTTTATCGATACTATAGCTGTAGTAACTCAATAAGGTATTTGAGCAATTTTCCCTGATAGAGCTATCTCATTCACTATGATATATGCCTCGGTTTTACTGGTTTAATGCTTTACGCACATGGTTTACTGATACAACTCCTATTTTACCAAACATTTTTGTATATATATATATATATATATATATATATATATATATATATATATATATATATATATATATATATATATATATATATATATATATATATATATATATATATATATATATATATCTATATATATATATATATATATATATATATATATATATATATATATATATATATATATATAATCTTCTCTATGTATAAGTTATGAAAAAGTTGTTTATTCTAAAAATATTATTACATAATTACTATATTAGTTAAATATACAATGCGTGTACATACATAAACTAGGGATGCCGCAAGGGGACCGATATTCTCTGTATGGATTTCCAGTATAGGTATCATATTATTATACATCAAATTTATATCGAAGTATGTAAGTTCATAACCTCTCCTATATCAACTGCTGTATGCATTCGGTAACCATTGACATTATCTCACCTGGTTTGTAATAAACACAGATATACCAGGATTTTAAATAAACTAACGCGCTTGAACACATGTTATAAGGTTCGTAAATATACCTTGAACAGTAAACAAGCTAATATTACATACTACTGTATGGGGCTGGCCCAGCACAAAGGGATATCATACTATGGAATGTTTGCTATCTTTGAAATACATAACTCCACTTATTTTCGAACCTCGCAATCAGCCACGCCGGCGGGGTTTGGCCGTCGGTTCCGCACCAGGGCGCGCTTGCGGGCGCTCGCGTTGTGCTCCACGTGATCTACTATAAATCTAGTGATTTAATTATATTCTAGTGAAATTCAGCTATTAGCTCATGTGTCTGTAATTAGGCAACACCTAATAGATCCATATTGGTATTTTATATGAAATGAATATCCATTCAGACGCTCAGTCTTGTTCCAGTGTTCATAGGATCAGCAGCTTGAGTAGCATTCGCTGGATCCTACAATATCTCGAAATTTTAAAACCTAGCCAAACGAATATTTTCCAACTCAATAATTATTCCTCAATGTAAGTATTTATTATAAATATGTTGTATCATATCTGATCAGTAATTAATAACTTATTTAAAGTAATTAAATACACTTCCATATAATAATAAAGAGTAGATGAAACATACTGATGTCTTAAAAGTAGTTTTGTATTTTTACATTTGTGCACCTGCATGCTTGCATGTATTCTGAAAAATTTTATCAAGTCATTCTTTTACTTCAGTTTAAAAAATGCTTTCCTTATATATATATATATATTTTCTAAATTTTATATAACTATTCATATATATATATATAATATATATATATATATATATATATATATATATATATATATATATATATATATAAACGCATGTGACGAGATGGATATTGCACTATGTTACAATGGCAGATAGTTATATCATAAAATTATTTTCACTTATAAAGCTTAAAATGGTAAAAACTGATGATTGTTAGACATCGTTGTTGCATAATGTTTTGTAATACTTATTAAAAGTCTCTTCGTAGAGTATATGTTTAAGTGAAACAATGAATAAATGTTTGTTAAACAGACATATAATAGTATGAATAATAGTGTATGTCTACGTGCTCTTGTGTGTGTGTATACTTGTGTGCGTGTGTGTATGTGCGTGTGTGTGCGAATGTATAGAAGATAAATAACAAACAACTCAGATCATAAATATAAATAACAGTATATAATAATAATTACCTATCATCAGATGTTGAGAACTTTCTTTATGTCCCTTGAATACAGTGTGAAACTGAAAATGTCGCTCTTTATACCTATAACTCTTATCTAGTGTTTGTTTTTCACCCATAACTGTGATTGGTTGTAATGAGCCAATCATAGCAAAGATCTTACGGTGTGATGTCATTTATTATGACGATATAAGAACAATGGATTTGTTGCTGGAATGATTAGTTTTGATATAGATTCAGGTGTGTGAGCATATCTCTTTAAATAATAACTTTAAGTAAGTTAATAGATTGTTGCGTTGTGGTAAGATATATATCGGTGTATGTACATCATACAGACGAATCCTTACTAGTATTACTACTATTACAACCACTACTACTACTGGCATTACTGTTAATACTACTACTACTACTACTACTACTACTACTACTACTACTACTACTACTACTACTCCTACTACAACTATTACTAATGCTAAAGCCATAACTATTATACGTGTAAGAACCTGGAGTTTTCATTCTCGGCATCCATTCTTTGGTTAATGTTTGATGTGAAATACATTGTGCAAGTTTAATGCAAAGTTTTGGTATTGACTTCTCAATAATAACTTCAAATCATATATATATATATATATATATATATATATATATATATATATATATATATATATATATATATATATATATATGCCATACACATATAATATATTTAAAAAAATATATGCTCTTTATCTTTATATATATATATGCATATATGTATATATATATATATATATATATATGTTATATATATATATATATATATATATATACTTAATATATATATATATATATATATATATATATATATATATAACATATATATATATATATATATATATATGTATATATATATATATATATATATATATATATATATATATACTACTATATATATATATATGTAATATATCTTTATATCTTTATACTATATAATATATATAACATATATATATATAATGTGTATTTTTAGTATTACGCTTATATTACTTGAAGTGAGTAAAAACCAATAAACATAACAAGAATGGGGTAGTCAATAGGTTGCTATAGGTGTGATCACTTCTGTTTTATTGCTTTAGAGCCTGTAAAACATGTTTTGACCCATGAGGACGTAAAGTCGTTCCGCCAGGAAGGATGGAAAGAGTAGGAGGGGAGGGGCTGCTTTACTGCTTTACTGCTTTACTGCTTTACTGCTTTACTGCTTTACATCATTTTTTTAATATATAATGAGACTATAATAATAATAACAACAATAATAAATAATAATAATAAAATAATAATAATAATGATAATAATAATATCAATAGTAAAATAAATTTAAATAAGTAAAATTGAAAAAATTAAAACAAAAGTAATTTTAGAATAAATAAAATTAAAAATAAATAAAAATAAAACAAAAATTAAACATAAAACATAATTGTAAAATGAAACTTATAAAATAAAGATAACAAACAAAATATACATGTTCCAACTTATCAAAATATGTTAGCTAACGTTGATAAAGAGAAAATGAGATATCAGTCTTAAACCTTTAGAAGACGTAATATCTTTGTGAGATGTAATACAAGTGATGGGACAGTTATGACAACACCTCTAGGTATATCTAGTTTCAACCGTTTGCCTGTTCTCCAAGTATTGAGCCATCTGTATCCTTACAACACCTAACTTCGACTATGATGAAGTTATGTTAGAATCTATAAGTATACCAAGTTTCATCCGTTACGTAATATCCAAGAAGCACCTCCTCATGTATCGTTCCTTCTGTATCACTACACATCATAGCTTCGTCTACTATGATGTTATGATTAGGCCTCTAAGTATAATTTTATGATTGGTTAGTGAGAGCTACCTGTCTGTCTGCATGTTGTATGGATGTGCGTATGTGTGCATGAGTTCGAGTATTCAAAACGAGATTCATAGTCTTCGTTAGCTTGCATTATATATATAACCGGGGTGGGTAGCGGGCGGCGGGCGGCGGGCGGCGGAATGCGGACAGCGGGCGGCTGACGGGGCTCGGAGCTGAACTCAAACGCGTGGATGAAATCGAAAACCATTAATGTGACGCCGCAAGCGTCAAAACGCAGAAAAATGATTCACGAACTTAGCTGAGGCGACTGAAAGGTTAACAGGTGTTAGGACTAACGTTGCTAGGGGAACGTATTTAAGCCTAATAGTTAGTATGATTTCATTGCTAGGGAATGTATTTAAGCCTAACGGTTACTGTCACATCCTTTGATAGAGAGACATAGCTGAGATGTCTGAAGGCTGTGAAATGGTGGTAAAAAAAGGTTAAAAATGTATCGAAAAAGTTAAAAATTATAAAAATTTACCAATAAGTGGCTAGAATTAACAGGTAAACTAATGAAATTACATGAATAATCTTTTAAAAGGGATCAGGAAAGTATATGAGTAATTGAAAGTGACTAAAAAGTGCAAAA
>JABUQX010013264.1:25000-30000 GCA_015478945.1 Trachelipus rathkii | reverse complement strand
TGCCACCGCCATATATATATATATATATATATATATATATAGTGATCAGGGAAACCCTGATCTTGAAGGAGTTTTATCCGAATAAAAAATATATATGTGCATGTTTGTGTGCGCGAGCGAGTGTTTGGATGTGCAGGTTAAATTACTTACCGCGTTATACTTCATTTTAGAGTGAATTGAACTTTTCACTTTCATTCTGAAGTCTTTTAAAGCCTTGCTATTAACTGTAAAAAGAAAAAAAAATCATTTATGTTACACAATTCTAAGCAATTAAATAAAAAAATAAGTATAAGTATAATTAGTAGTGTTAAAAATTATTATTTTCTTTATCAATATATTATACCAATATATTATTTGCTGTTACATTTCGTTTTTAAACAGTTATAAATTGCAACAACATCAGATCTAGAATACGATTGTAGAAGAGAACAATCTTATTTGTTCTTTTTGTTATATTCCCCATGTTTTTAGATTAAATATAATAAAAAGGAACATCTGGCACTAGACTTTCTGGGGTTGTTCTAGGGCCAAAACCCAATTCCAGCTCCAGATGAAGTATTTAACAGTTCGAATGAACAATACTTTACTGATAGAATGGATGCATTTGTGACATGGCTTCACAAGTAGGAAATGCACTAGCACTGCACTGCACTGCACTGCCCTAGCTGATGGGGCAAAAAAATTTTGCACAGCTGTATGAGACTGGATAGTCTTCCAACGATCTACTGCGCAGTTCATTAGTAAAAGAGAATGCATGTGAATCCAACGACGTTCGTCGTTGGTAAATTGATGGTAAAATGAAGCTTAACCAATTCCCGACTGTTTAGTTCCATAATGAAAGAAGTGAAAAAGATTCTAAAGAATATTCTTTGCACTGAATGAATTTAAAGTGCTACAAAATACTGCTTCTAGCCTCTACAGTGGCGTACACAGGACTTTTTTTTCAGGGGGCTGTAATTCTTCTGCCCCTTTGGCTATAATTTTTTCACCCCGGAAATATAATAATTATATATATATATATATATATATATATATATATTATATATATTATATACTAGAAAATTCAGGAATATAAAATTTATATATATATATATATATTATATATATATATATATATATATATATATATATATTACAGGTAACCACCACTCACAAGCAGAGCCCTTTTCAAAGAGGGGGCATAATAATAAAATTTAAAAAAAAAAAAAATGGGAAAACCCACCTAATTTCAAGTCTAACGCAAATCCCTGAGATGACCGAGACTAAGAACTTGAGGAGAGGGAGATTAAATAGAGCAGGAAAAATAGATGAAGGCAAAGAGTTTCACGTTTCACAGAAGATAGGTGGTTGGAAAGAAGGAGACACCACAACGAACTAGCCTGGAGAATATTACACAGATTTCGTGAGAAAGCTGGGCACTCCTTGTGCTACGAGAGCGGTTGTGGAAAACGACAGGTCAACTCCCTTGAGCACCTGCCGATGTAGTACCTATAGCAAAGGGATAAAGCCCCAGCGTCACGTCGCAGAGATAGAGGGTCAAGGGAGTTAGAAAGTAGGGGACAGTTTATTAATCTTTTAGCTTTAGGCTCAACTCTATCCAAAAGAAGTAAGAAACTGGAACCCCCCCCCCAAAATGTGGGAACAGTACTCTATACAAAGGCGAATAAGACTCTTATATAATTGGAGTAACTGTTCGGAAGAAAAAAATTCTCGCAACTTGAACCCAACTTCCAGCTTTTATGAGGCCACCTTAGCAACCGTTGTGATGTGAGGTTTCCAAGAGAGTTTATTGCTTATGTTCAGATCAGGAATGTTTAAGTTTAAAGCAGGTGAGACGGGAGAGCAGTCAAAGAAGATAGGAAAATTGGGAGGTGTTTTTGAGAGGGAGATGTAAAGAAGTTGAGTTTTTAAAGAGTTGAACTTTACAAGGTGGAGGTGAACCCACCGGGAAATCCTATCCAGGTCATCAAGAATAGAATCGGAAAGCTGAAGACGAGAAGCAACTCTAGAAGCGAAAGAGGGAGCAGATTTGAAATGAGTGGAAAAAGGGAGAGTTAAGTAATCGGCATAAGAATGAACAGAGTTAGATGAGCAGCTAAGAAGATCGTTACTGAATAGTGAGAATAAAATTGGAGATAAAAACAGAACTTTTCGGACCACAGTTAACAGGAAACGAAGTAGAGGTAGCTCCATCAACAAGTGCCAATATGGAACGATCTGATAGAAAACTAGACAAAAGGGAGCAAAGAGAAGGAGGAAATCCAAATGAAGGAAGCTTAGAGAGTAGTGACGCATGTCATACCCGTTCCAAGGCTTTGGATATGTCAATCACCTCCAAACATGACTCCCCATAGTCCCTAAGGGCGGAAGACCATAAATCAGTCGAAAGTCATACTGGTGATCTGAAAGAAGAGAATGAGATTCAAAGTGATCCAGGAAATGGAAGTAGAGGAGAGTTTTAAATATTTTAGACAGAATACAAGTGAGAGCTATTGGAAGATAGTTAGAAGGATCAGAGCGGCTACCCTACTCCGGGATCGGCTGAACATATGCGCGCTTCCAGCACTGAGGGAAAGTGTTAGAATTAGGGCATAGAGAGTAGAGGCAAACGATGACAGGCTCCAGTTAGGAAGCACACTCCCTCAGAACACGAGAGGAATGCCGTCCGGGCTACTAGCCTTCCTACCATTCAAAGATCTCAGGATCTCATGCACCTGATCATGTGACATCACAGGCGAAGCCATGGGACACCTGAGAGGAGAAGGAGTGGGAGGGGAAAAGAGGAGGCCGAAGAGATTAGCCTTTTCAGAGGGAGTATTAGCTAAAGATCCGTCAGAGCGAATAAGAGGAGGAAAGACAGATTTACAGGAGTTATTAGAGATAGTTTTGGCAAGGGGCCAGAAATTTTTATCAGTAGGGAATCCAAGGAAGTCAGCGCACTTCCTTTTGGTGAAAGCTCGCTTAGCCTCACGAATAATATCTCTGCAACGATTCCGAGTTGAACCAAAATTAGCAAGAGGGATAGGAGAAGGACAGTTTTTCCATTTCCGATAAGCATTGTCTCTATCCTGAAGAACAGATACTATCGAACCACGGATTATGAGGAGAAAAAGATTTAGTGGAAAATTGAATGAACCTGCTCATTTCCTCGGAGATTACGGCTCCTACTTTTTCAGCAGTCACGGAAGCTTCTTCCGAGTCAAAGCAGGATTCATACCAAGGGTAGGAAGCAAAGAAGCTACGTAATGCCCACAACTAGCCCGATTAAAGTGCCAGAAAATACGTTTAGGATCAAGGTGTAGCTGCTGGAGAGAAATTGCTATAATTATGAGCTACAAGATTGTGGTTTGAGTTACCGAAAAGAGGGAAAATTGTGTATTTGTAGAGAGAAGGATCAGTAGTGAAGCATAGGTCAAGATGTTCAAGAATTGGTTAGGACGATCTGAGATGGTGTAAGTTCCTTAATCAACTGTTCCAAATCGTTGAGAATATTGAATGTCAAGGCCTCCTTCCCACCCTTATCTGTATGAGAGGAGCCCATCCACTCAGTGTGGTGTACGTTGAAGTCCCCTAAGTTCCATTTGGAGGAGAAGAAGTAACAGTCCCGTGAGAGGTAGTAAGATATTTAAAAAGAGCCGGGAAATCTGTTCTGTTAGGAGAGAAGTTGCCACGGACGTTGGCAAAGCCATACCCCCAGGTATACGCTGTCTTGTCATTCGTTCAATCACGTACACACACACACACACACACACACACACACACACACACACACACACACACACACACACACACACACACACACACACACACAAATAATATAGTTTTTTTAAATGTTAGGGACGCATTACAACCTTAAAAATAAAATTTATGATAATTTGTGTTTATAAAAATTTAAGGCAGAGGAGGAATATGTAAAAATGTAAAATATGTAAATATGTAAAATATGTAAAACCTAAAAAGTTAAAATACACAAGCAGTCACACGCCTTCGAACAATAAAATAGATACCAGTAATCTACATTAAAACTTTAAAAATTAAAGTAAAGGCTAAAAACTGTACGTGACAGTAAAAATGTATATAGTATATACAGTAAATACGAAAAACCTAAAAAGTTAAAAAGGAAAGACACCAAAAACGTATCTTAAGATTCCGAATGATGATTACGCTGTTTATGTTTCCATCTGAATCGTTATAATTATATAAAAAAAATTATATTGGAACACAGATATTTAATTAGAAACTAAAATTAAATTAAAAAGAAATTAATGCGATCACAAGGGCATTTAAATTAAAACATGGAAATGAACAACTAAAAATTTTAAAACTAATATGACCAAAAACACCAACACATCCACTCCACACCACGAGTTCCAACTATATATATATATATATATATATATATATTAATATATATATATATATATATATACACCTTCCACATATATATATATATATATATATATATATATATATATATATATATATATATATATATATATATATATATATATATATATATATATATATATATATATATTATATATATATATATATATATATATATATATATAGTTATATAGCAGCATATATATATATATATATATATATATATATATATATATATATATATATATATATATATATACTATATATATAAGATAATTATATATATATGTTGTTATATATATATATATATATATATATATATATATATATATATATATATATATATATATATATATATATATATATATATATTTATTATTTATATATATAATATATATATATATATATATATATATATATATATATATATATATATATATATATATATATATATATATATATATATATATTGTATATATATATATATATATATATATATATATATATATATATATATATATATATATATATATATATTATATATATATATATATATATATATATATATATATATAGCTTGCTTGGCAGATGCTGATATCGCTTCATTTCCTAAA
>JABUQX010013264.1:17500-20000 GCA_015478945.1 Trachelipus rathkii | reverse complement strand
ATTGTACCTTCTTTAAGATTTTTAGTTTCAAAAAAAATTTAAAGAATTTTTTAGAGATAAGTTTAAATATAACGTGTGAAGAATTAAATAAAACTAAATTAAACATGTCATCAAAAAGTAGAGTCTGGGATTATTTTAAAAAATATATTTAATGACGAGGCAGTTTAATTGTAATCTCTGTGGCAAAAATGTGGGATCCAGTGGCAACGCAACAAACCTGAAAGCCCACATGATTGCCTGGTTGGTTGAATCTCTCTCTCTCTCTCTCTCTCTCTCTCTCTCTCTCTCTCTCTCTCTCTCTCTCTCTCTCTCTCTCTCTCTCTCTCTCTCTCTCTCTCTCTTCTCTCTCTCTCTACTCCTCTCTCTCTCTCTTCTCTCTCTCTCTCTCTCTCTCTCCTCTCTCTGCCGGGTTTGCCCATCGCTTGACATCCCTAGTACCTTCCCTTTATTGAGATCTTCTTTTCCGAATCCGATGATTCCGACTTTCCGAGGCACTTATCCTGCTTTCTTGACAGCCTTTCTTCGTGATTCTTCCTTCTCAAGGATAAGTGAAACAGGAGAGAAATGTTTTCTCGTTGAATGAATTTTATTTACAATAATAAAATTAATATTTAATAAGCACTATATATATATATATATATATATATATATATATATATATATATATATATATTATATATTAATATATATATATATATATATATATATATATATATATATATATATATATATATATATATATATATATATATATATATATATATATATATTAGGTTATAATACATCGATATATCGAATATCGATATTTTTATAGCGATAATATCGAAGGTAATTCGATATTTATTAAAATATCGATATGTCGATATATCGATATTTTCTAGATATCGGGCATCCCTAGAATGAAATAGGAACTCGGCAGAAAAACCAGTCTACGAAAGTACGGTAAGTTGTTAAAATTATTTTTCAGCATATTTACTATACGTTGCACCTGCCGGATGTAAGTGAAGGTTCTCCAATGTGGTTCTGTCAGTAATTTCATCGAATTATAATAATCCAGGGGAAATATTAAATTTCGGAGAGTTTTCAACAAGAAAAGATTCAATCAGACTTTTGAGGTTCTTTGATTTAGATCTGAAAATAAAAGAGGCATTGTTCCAGTTTATTATATGGTCATTTATGATGTGTTTAGCAATTGCATTGCTGATGTTGCCTCTTCGGATATCACATTTATGTTGCTCGGTAAGTTGTTTTAATGTTTCACCATAAAGAAAACATTCGGGTTTTGTAAAAGTAAAAAAAGCCCTAGCTCTAAGACGAAGGGAAGGAAAAAAATTTCTGCATCGATTTTTAAGTGAAAAGGCAACACCTATGTCATTGATCCGAAAAATATAAGATAATTATAAACAAGAACTTTTAATGAAATCTACAGACAAATTTTAAAAAATCGTATAGCTACAATGAAACATGAAGCAAATTTATTTTTTCTTTTCTCTATGTAACATACATTATAACACTTTGAAATTACAATTACCTAATAGCATATTTTCGAACGGAATAAGATTGACTAATTCTACTATTTCTCCGGAGATTGATAGATATAACCTACATCTGAAAAATAAATTGAAACAATTGTGTGAGACTTCGATTTCCAGGACATTTACTAATCCAAGAGTATTAACTAATCTTTCAGATTATTATCAGTTAAAAAAATGAAGAAACTTAATTTTCTGGGCTTATTGCTGAATTTTTCCGTGGGCCTTTCACCTTTCACATAAAAGCACATTTATCATTAATAAGTAAAACGATTTGAAAGAAAGAAACCGTGAAAATTACGAAAATGCTTTGAACAAGCATTATGCGATTTGAAACGGAGTAAAAAATATCATCATAATACGAGCCGACAAAGCAACTGGAATTCTGATTATGAATCATACTGACTACACAAGTATAGATCAATGTTTGTTGAATGATAATAACACATGAAAAACTTATAATTAACCCATTAAGCTCATAAGCATATATCTTCAAAAATCACTTTAAAAACTACAGACCTTTATAAAAATAAAATAATAATAATAACCAATCCTACACTTCCATACTTCTACGGAATACCAAAGATGCACAAAGAAAATATACCACTGAGATTTGAGACCAATCATTTCATGTACTATTGAAAACTTCAGCAAATGAAATAAATAGATAGCAAAGATACTTTCACCTTTGCTTGGAAAATCTAATCTTCACATCGAAAATACTCAACATTTCCAAAATATAATAGGACACGAAATACCAAATAACCATTAAATTATAAGTTTCTACGTTACAAGTCTATTCACCAATGTCCCATAGCCCAACTACTAGAATATTTAACTCAATTTCTAGAACACACAATGCTCCCAGTACCTCAAAGTTCATAAAACTGTTTGAAATTTGTATGAAAGAACAAGTTTTTTTTCTTTAATAATAAATATTAGAGACAAATTTTCGGTTCTGGTATAGG
>JABUQX010013264.1:0-7500 GCA_015478945.1 Trachelipus rathkii | reverse complement strand
ATAATAATAATAATATTGAATTTAATAAAAAATCATGTTTATTATTATTATTATTATTATTATTATTATTATTATTATTATTATTATTATTATTTTATTATTATTATTATTATTATTAAATTATTATCATTAATATTATTATATATTATAATTATTACTTATCAATTATTATTTATATCATCATTCATCATTATCATTATTATTAATATTATTATTATTATTATTATTATTATTATTATTATTATTATTATTATTATTATTATTATTATTATTATTATTATTATTATTATTATATGAATAAAAACAACACAACATTGAAACTAAAAGCTTATATTGTCCTCCGCAGTATTCGTACTAATATGTCCCGTAAATAACTTGAAACAAAACTGCAACTCATCAATCGACGGAATATTTATTTATGCTCGTATATGAAAATGGTTCTTCTTCGTCCTTTCAAGTAGAACTCTTTAACTTGGGGGCATCTGTCGTGTATTTAAATTCTTTTAATTTATTTACCAAAGACACTTCAAAAGCACATACGCTATATGATATTTATAATATTTATATATATATATTATATATATATATATCCATACCATATATATATATATATATATTATATTATATATATATATATATAATCTATATACTATATATATATATAGTATATATATATAATATAATAATATATATATATTATATATATATATTATCCATACCAACTAACCAACCACATAACAGTACAAAACCGCCCCAATGACAACTTACTAAACACCCCTCCCCAAAAACTTCCCCTAGAGAAGAAACACTGTCCAGAAGAGGCCAAATTGACCTCGCCTGGAGTAGATCAGGTCACAACCCAAAACTCTTGCAATATAAATATAGATTCAAACTAGATAGTGTTCCTCCCCACTGTTACCAGATGTCCGTTTTCCGTCAGGATAACAATGGAGCACCTTCCTCTGGGTGCCCAGCTCTCGACGCCCCCGTGCCGACTTCTCTATCTCTTCCCTTCTCGACCTGTGGAACCGTCCCAAGGGCGGGGTTGCGACTTGCCTGGAAGCAGTGTGGCCTCCAATTGTGGTGGGCCATTGGCAGAAGTAAGTAAGCAAGTATATATATACATTTAAAATTCCCTCCATACCCTTAAGTGAGACCTCGACGTAGTAAAAATATCTACCCTAGGGCTTCACAAATCACGACGGACCCTAACTGTGGTATCTGGGCCCTAATGTAAGGGCTCATTCTTGGGCCTGCCCATAAACTAGTGATTGCCCGGAGAGTAAATTTTGGCCGGAGGCGAGGAGCCGGAGGCGCGGGGAATAAAATTCTAATTCCGGCCGGAGGCCGGAGTCTCCGCGGAGAATGAAATTTCCATTTATACTTACCTTTTATATATATATATATATATATATATATATATATAATATATATATATTTATCTATATATATTAATATATATATCATAATATTATATATATATATATATATATATATAATCATATAGTATATAATATAATATATATAGTTATATATATATTATATATATATATATATATATATATATATTATATATATATATATATATACTATTATATAAATATATATATAATATATATTATATATAATATATATATATATATATATTATATATAATATATATACTAATATATATATATATATATATATATATATATATATATATAAATATATTATATCTTATATATATAAGGTAAGCATAAATGGGAAATTTCATTCTCTGGCCGGAATTAGAATTTTTATTCTCCGGCCTCCGGCCAAAATTACTCTATATGAAGGATTGACCCTAAGCATGCAATTTCATGCACCTCCTCGTTCCGGGATCCTAAAGTAGTAACTAGCTTAGAGAAGTCACACTCCTTGAAGGAGGTAAAAACCGTGAGGTGTGAACTACTTGTGCGTTACTTGGGAATACATTACTATCAAGAGAAAACCCAAAGAAAAGTTCAAAATATTATAGCACAAAACTTTTACTGGATCATCTTGAAGAAACATAAAACCATATATTTGAAGATAAAAGAAATTCTGAATCTTCAAGAGGAACGTGGCGAAAAAAGAAACATGATATCACAGAGACACAGCAGATGATTGAATCCATGTCCACCATATCATGAACTTCTAACCTCTATTAAAAAAGATTTCTTCAGCCTACACTGTTTGAAATAACTGATAAAACAAGGATTTGGGAAATATGATAGAAGAGCACAGAAATTCGTTTCAAAATTTGGGAATTGATTGCTTGGACAATCTGCCATTTTCTTTTGTTGAAGACATTGATTTTAAGAGATTAATAAATCCCGTATGTCCACAATATAATATTCCATCAAGGAGGTACTTTTCAGAAGAGATTATCCAAACAATATATAATAGGGTAAAGAACAAATAACACTTCAGCTGCAAGAAATTCAAGCAATATCATTAACATTAGATATTTGGACTTGCTCATATAACAATGAAAGCTTTATAAGTATGTCAGTGGGCATTGGATTGATAAAGATTTTCCAAAGGAAGAGTGGCACATTACAAATCAGGTAGTTTTAGTGTTCTCTTTCAGCGCAGAAATATATGTCTAAAAAGTTGAGGTAAACTAAGAGCTGGATTTAAAAAAAATATTATATCAATTGTCCTAAGATAGCCGCAGCAAAGCTTTACAAAAGGTTATGAGAGCTACAGTGTTTAAATGGAGACATGTTTTATTTCATTTCCTTAAAGCTAGTAACTTTATTGATTTCTTCTAAATCAAGTTAAATATTTAATTTAACTTTATGTTAGGAAAATGGTAGGTCATTTTAGTTGATCACCAATTGCTACAACTAAATTAACGGATTCAAAAATCTCAAAATTTGCAATACACAAGCTTATCCAAGATGTGGAAACAAGATAGAATTCATCATATTATTTGCTGCAAAGGAGCATGCAAAAAATTTAAAATTACTATATATTCTTAAAATTCAAAAAAAAATCTAGATATCTTAAATGCATCACTGAAGCTAATGGAGCAATAAATTAGATGGTACAACATTTGAAGAATTAAACTAAAAGAAGCGAGCTGATGATGAAAATGTTGATTTATCATTTTGTATAACCTGCAGTTAATGCATTTGCACAAAATATTTAGCAAAAACCTTGCGAAGGTAGCTGGTGTAAAAACTATGAAAGATGAACTTTTAAAGTCTGTTACTGACGTTTGGTACCATTACGAGAAGCAACTTTTATGTACTTGCACAAGTTCTAAATCCGCTATATCAAATTAGCTCCTTTGAATATTCATTGATCTAGAAAAAACAAATTTAATGCTCAAGAAGAAGTAAAACTTTTATAAAACTCAAGAAAATATTAGATTTAAGTTCATATTCTGATGAACAAAATGATGATCAAAATGAACATTCTCATACAGATTCACAGGAAGATTCTGAAAATGAAACGGCAGATATTGAGAAGGGAAACACATTCAATTTTCTGGAAGTGCTTTGATGATATGCTACAAGAAAAATCGTTAGAAGAAAATGAAGAATATTCAGATACAAACAAACCAAGTGGAACTGATCAAAGGAAAAAAAGTTAAAATGCAAACGTAGAAGCAGCAGTGAGAGAAAACAACATGAATTAGAAAATACTATTTAAACTATTGTGGATAAATATTTTGCAGCACCACTTATGGAACGAAAATCGTATGCTGATCCACTGTTATGGTGGAAAGAAAGAAAAGCTCTTTATCTTGATTGATCTTAACTGAATTAGCTAGGAAATATCTCTCTGCTGCTCCACCTTCAAGTGTATTTAGCGTGAGAATGTTTAAGCCAAGCAGGAAATATTTCTACAAGTAAAAGGAATCGCGTCTTTCTTCAACACTAGCTGATCAGCTCCTTTCTTCATCATAATTTAAGAGGCATTTGGATTTTAAATATTAGCGAATGGTTTACCTAAATAGCAAATGCTATAGCTAGTTAACTTTCTTTCACTGACCTTCGCGCTTAACAATATAATTCAATTTTCTCAAAAAATTCTATTGTGATACTCTATACAATATCGATAACAGCTGGTACATGCACTATATATATATATATAGTATATAATATATATATATATATAATATATATATATATCTATTATAATATATATATTATATATATATATATCTATATTATTTATTAATTATAATATATGTTTCAAATGTTAGTTTGTTAAAACTTTTAAATCAAAAGCCCCTAAATAATTTAAGATTAAAGTGCATATATAATCCAATAATTTTTTTAGTCCTTTTGGTCCAGTATATGAACTGGCAAATGGTAGTTTAAAAGTATTTTACCTTAATTTCATGTTACCTATTTTCTGTATTGGTATTTTTTTTTAAAGCCTAGATTGTACATCCAAAAGTTGGTTCATTTTTTCTTGTTTAGGGTTGTTTCTTTTTTTGGATATCAAACCTTTTTAAGTTGTTTATCAAAATAATTAGTCAATTTTAGTATAAATTGGTGTCCATAAATAGGTCCTATTGAATATTTATTATATATTATTATCGGTTATATATTAGTTTATTAGTTGACTTATAATTAATACCACAACAAAAAAAATACTCTAAATATATTTTTTTTACACTTTTGTAATGAATTCGTTCTTTCCTAAATAAATTTTATTCTCATTAGAATGTCTTCCGCATTGTTGTACTGTATTCAATATGACATTGATATTAGCTTATTTTATTCAAACTACCAATTTAAAATCATTATAGGTCCAGCTCGCGGCGTGGCATCGTGCCCGCGGAGCTAGCGCGCCGCTGCGTAAGATGGCCGGACGCCGGAGGAATTCCCGGTGGCATCCTACGGCGTACCACAATAACCGGCCTGAACAAACATCCGCTATTTCACTTGCGCCTATTGACCATGCGCCTTTTCTTCTCCATCCGTCGCCAAACTCGACATTCCCTTTCCCTTCCAAGACATTCCTTTACTGATTTCAATGCCACTTTTCTTCTTGCTCCTTCCAGAGGCTCGATCCCAGCAACACCACCACATACTCCTGTTTAACCCAACCCAACAATTCATCCATCCTTTCCCATTGACTAAATCGTCTTAATACACTTCGTTATATCTCTGCATTTTACAAACCTTTTTTTTCATTTTTCACAAAACACGACAACAAAATCTACACAGCTCCAATGCCTCATTTTATAATTCTTCCTCTCTTCCACATCTAACAAAACTCCGGAAGATTGTCCCATTGCTGAAACACAATTGAATGACCCTTAAGATTTATACTCTGTTATTCCCACACATTAGTTTCATACTATGCCATTATACAAACGGGGAACCAACAAACCCCCTCCTGCAAAATTTCCTACGGCATCTAGAACTTTAGTCCCTTTTGTAAAATCCACTCTAGGGATTTCTAATTGCATAGCTACCTTTACAATCATCAACTTTCCTACTACAACTCTGGCATAATTTTCTCGTTTTCCCATTTTTCATTTTAAACATCACAGCCTAAATATTTAAACTCAGATAATTGTTCCAATTTCACACCGCGGATTCTCCTCACTCACTACCATCATCTTACTCTTCTCTACATTTACTTTCAAACACCTCCACTTACACACCTTGCCAAACCCCTCTACAATCCTTCTCAAACTTTCTCTCAGATTCGCCATATCAAAAAATATAATCAATGCAGCGAAAATTAAGCAGCGAACTCCCTTCCTCTCCCTGTCTTCCACTTTCCGATCAAGTCCCTAACATCCTTTCTCTAACACCCTTACTCCTAATTCGTTCATCACCCGTTTCCAATATACAAATTTTAAATATAAGCAAGGAAGACAACACATCCCTACCTCACTACAATATTAATATTAAACCATTCACTTTCAACTCCATTTATTCTTTCACACGCTTCACTATCTTCAAACATACATACTTTTGATTCCATTTCAGAAGTCTAAACAACTCAACCCCATGATCTTCACCAAACGCTTTGCCTAAGATAAGATTCATATAATCCCTGTAATATGCCTGTTATCCAAGGTTTCAAATAAAACTTTAAAAATACAGTTTGTTTTATATATATATTATATATATATATATATATATAATATATATTAAATATATATATCTATCTGATATATTATATATATATATATATATATATATATATATATATATATATAAATATATATATATTATATATATATTCATTAATATTATATATGTATATATATTAGTGGTGGGGGGGTGGGGAGGACCCCTGACATCCGCATCCCGCTAATCCGCAAAATCCCGCAATACTGCGGAACATCGCCGCGACCTAAGTTTTGAACATCCACGCATCCGCCTAATCCTCACTTTACGGCCAATCCGCATCTCGCATTCCGCATTGCACATCCTGCTTTTGAAAAAATAGGATGTTGAGAATCGTTTGATTTGATTAAATGCATACTAAAAATATAATATTACTTGGCATCTTTATCATAAAGAGTTTTATGGGAATAATTGTAAAATTTTTTGAATTTCACCGAATTCTCTGGTTATATCCGGTAATTAATAATAAATAATAAATATATATATATATAATATATTATATATTAATATATATATATATATATATATATATATATTATATATTATATATAATATATATATTATATATTATTATATAATATTATATATATATATATCTATATTACTATATAATATATATATAATATATATCATATAATCATATATATATTATATATATATATATATATATATATACCCTCTATATATATATAGTAATTATATACAGTCACTACTTTTATTAGTATACTATATATAAGTTATATATATATAATGTTATATTTACTATGATCCCGCACCCACTCAGCAAGCCGCTTTTCAACGAGGAGGGGGCAAGAATAAATAAAAATAATAAATAAATAAAAATATTAACATTAAGTAAAATAAAAATTACAGTACCAATGGCCAAGATTTACAACCCCACCACTGACCCCTTGCCTGAACGTAATTATCACCTTCAGGTATGGGAGCAGAGCGCGGACTTAAATAGACGGACCAGTATTACTGAAATTGAATCGCGGAAAATCCACAAAGAAGCAAGCTGAGTTCCCAAAAACTGATGATGCGGCGTGGAAAGAAGGACGGCTACAAGATACTCTCCTCCAATATAACTCGAGTGGGGGGATCCTTGAGGTCCCCTCCATAATTCCACGACAATTTCTCCATGAGAAGAAAACTAGGAGCCACCTCTCTTTTGTTTGGTTAACGGCACGGGCCGCGAAAGCAGTTGGGTGGAGGAAGCCGAAGAGGCCAATTCTGGCAGAGGCACCCCCTGCCGTTTGTATATACCCTAATAGAAACATAAGAATTTAGGGGACCTACGTCCACAGGAGGGCAAATGAGAAATGAAGGGGATCCCCAAGAGAGTTCCAGAAGAGTAGTGGGGAACAGTTTATTAAGGGCCTCTAGCCTA
>JABUQX010013263.1:0-39562 GCA_015478945.1 Trachelipus rathkii | reverse complement strand
ATATATATATACAAAATTTCCTTTAAAACTATTAATCATAACTGTAAATAAAAATAAATACATTCTATAAATACTTTATATATATGTATATATATATATATATAAAGAAGAAGAGTGGTATGGAGAGGAAGAGCATATATTGTTGTTAAGGTTATATATATGATGTTATATAAGTATATATATATATATGCTATTAAGGTTAAGGTTATATATAAAGTTCTACTCTCTTTAAACACTTTTAAAAACATTGCTGAATCGTGGTGTGGAAGTAAAAAGAAAACTGTTCACCAGTATTATGCGTTTTAAACGTTTTCCTCAAATATATTCCCTGCTTCTGAAAATGAATCTCTGAATATATGGAATAGACTGGAAAGGAGAGTAATTTTGGGCTAGTTGTTCACTTTCCACCAATTAAGTAATTCTTTTTCCAGATTAGAAATTGATTTTCTGGTAAAAATTAATTTCTTTAAGAATTTCACCTTTGAAGAGCCACCTGATTTTTTCTTTTTTTCATTTTAGACTAATTGACTCTCTGCCGCTTCGCTCTCTTCAAACTTATAAAAACTAATTAAGTTGCAGTAATTTCTTTCTTAATGCTCCTGATGATTTTGAGGTACTTGGCAAATCTAGGTTTATTGTAGATAATGCTCGTTTCTGAAAATGACTCATCGCCTCAAACCTTCTTCTGTACTGCTACTACTATTATCACTTTCTATCTTCAATTATTTGCATATTTCTTCAAGCATCCATTTTCTACTCAATTCTCTTATTTCATTAGAAAATAAAGTCAGTTAGTGTCTTGGGTCTACTACAGTATTTAAAACAATTATCTTGCTTTGATATGTCTATTGATCCTTTCTCTTCCTTTTATTCATAAATCTTAAACTTCCCACTGCCTTTCAGCCTTCCTTGTTCTCTGCCGCCTCAGAGTTTGAGAGATATGCTGAGAGCCTACATGTAGAATAACTGATGATATAATTGATTTTGCCTTATAGTTTCCTGCAACCATGAGAAATGGCTAAAACTTCTTAGAGAATTTTTTTTCTGTTATTTGCCATTTATTAGCTAATAAAGCTTAAATGATTCATTGTTCCATAATATAAACTTGCAGAGTGTCTTTTCAAAACACTAATTCTTTTCTAGAATCAACTGCAATTCCACCTTGTATAAACATCTTGAATTGGAAGTGGGCTTGCAAGATGTGGACCCAAGTCTTGTATTCTTTAAGTTCATTACAGCTTAAAAATTAGAGATTGTACAAACATTTCTACATTTCTTATTATTAAATCACACTGTTCTTGAGAAAATAAGGCATCTTTAATAAATTGAAGTTTGTGAATAAAACAAGAAAAAGTGTATCCTGCTAAATCAGCTCCAAGTTTCATGTTATATGCTCCATCTCGAAGATCAAATGGATTAATTTCCCAACTATTCATCATAATTTCAAAACCCATAGTGATTTTAATTCCAAAATGAGAACCTGGGAAATACTTATAATGGAGTACACAGTCCATTTTCAAACTCACTGGTATGTCAGAGTGCAGTTAAAGAAATAAATGAGTTGTTTGAATTATTTAGCTTATATATCTGTAGTAAATAAGATATCTGATCAGCCTTAGACAACTTCTCGAATACTGCTTGATCTCAATTTCCCGTATGAAGTTGGTAACATTTTCTCAACATTTTCTACTAAGAATAAGATATTTATTGAAGATGGCAATAAATTTTAAGAATCCTTCTCTGTGATCGCAGAATTTATTGGTTATTCATTATGATGCTAAATTATTATTTTCTGTGATTTAGTCATTGATATGCCAAATCTTTTTGGGGAGAAACGCTCCTCAAAACTCACTTATTTCACGGCTTGAATCTATTGCTCTTTGTTTCCCGTTCTGTAGAAAATACAAGACTATCCCTTTTACTATCCATTAAAATTTTGACTTCCAGATTATTCTCTTCAATGATGTTCCATATGCTCATGAAGTGGTGTTGTACTACTATAAATTTGCTGGTGATAAAAAATATATATATTTTTTTTTACTATATCTTTATAGTTAAAGGAAAGTTCATTAGAAATTCCGGTTCCGGCCGGATTTTTTTGGGGGGGATTCCGACTAATTCCGGTTCCTGCCGCAACTGAAAATTTCAATTCCGGTACACCCTTAATATATATATATATATATATATATATATATATACAAATATATATATATATGTAGAAGAGTATATATATATATATATATATATATATATATATATATATATATATATATTTATATATGTTATATTATGTTATGCTATGTTATGTGTTGTAGTTATTATATTATATATATAGTATATACATATATATATATACATATTATTATATATATAAATATGAGTATATATATATAGTATATGGCGAGTTGTTGTTATAGCAAGAAGGCTAATACATACATACATAGTAGTATATGTTATTATATATACATATATATATATTATTATTGCTATTATTATTATTATATATAGCACATAAGAAGGCTATTGTTGGGAAAGAGTTAGCATATATTATTATTATTATTATATGTTATATATGTTATGCTATACATGGAGTTGATACATATATATACATATTGTTGGTTAAAGAATATATTAAATATTACATATTAAATATATATATGTTCTTGTTCTTGTTACATATATTATTATGCTATATATATATATGTTATTATTATTATTATTATATATATATATATATATATATATATTATTACATATACATATATATTAATATTAATAGAAAGGTGCAGCGGATATCCGCATCCGCATCCGCATATGCGATATCCGCATCAATTTTCACTATCCGCATCCGCAACCTCATCCGCATTTTCACTATCCGCATCCGCTGCAACCCATCGCATAAATATTTTGCGGATAGCGGATAGTATTCATCAATGAATTATGAGTATCGTGTGTGCATTTAATTTTATATATATATATATATATATATATATATATATATTATAGAGTTATATATATATATTGTTACTAAGTTGTTATATATATATATATATATATAAGCAGCAAAGTTGTTGTTACATAGCAGCAGCATATACTGTAAAGATCAGAAATAGTCACATTGGGATAGCCCATTCCATCATGACCGTTTCGTGATCCCGAGTCCACGATTTTAACATATTGTTGTTATATTACATATTATATTATTATTATTATTATTATTATAGCATATAGTTGTTGTTATTATTATATACATATATATATATAGCAGTTATTATTATTATTATTATTATTATATACATATATATATATATCCAAAAGTTTGCTCTTTTTGTTATGTAAAATCTCAATCGTCAACATGAATAGAGCAGGAAAACGATTACACGTTGACGTACGGATATCTCATTCCTTGTCACTCCATTGCAATATATATTATATTATATTATATTATATTATATATATATATGTTATTGTTGTTATTGCTGGTTATTATATATATATATATATATATATATATATATATATATATGTTATATATATATATATATATATATATATATAAAGAAATTACCTTAAAATATTAGATATATTCGGATAATAATTAATAATTATTTCGATATCTGGCAACATTGTGTCAGACAAATTTGATTCAGTACGAAATACGCAATACAGATTAGTTGAATTGGACACCAGAATGTATATTCGCTAGTCATTCTGTCACTTTTTTTTGATTTACCCTTCGTACACGGTAGTTTTTTAAATATCGTAAATCTAATATAGCGTGGTGTTATTTAAATAATAGAAATATAAAATTCATTATGGCTCCTAAAAAAAGTGAAGTGTGGGAATTTTTCGAGGATGTTTCTAATGAACAAGCGCAATGTAAAATCTGTCAGATTAAACTCTCCCGTAGAGGCCGAGGAACTAGTAACTTGCGCACCCATTTGCAATATAGACACACTCAGAAATTTATAAAAAGACTCAAGAGAGAGAAAAAGTTAAGTGCCCTCAAACTGAGCAAAACTAGAAGCACTTCATCATCTTCAGCAGTAATTGTTGAGAAAAAAACTAGGCAGGAAACTATCATGAGCAGTTTCGACAAGTTAAAAAGTGGGATAAATTTGATAAAAAACACTGGATTATATTATTGCTGAAATGATTGTTTTAGACGATTTGCCCTTTAGTCATGTAGAAGATACTGGCTTTCAACAGATTGATGGAAAAAGCTTCGCCACAGTATGTTTTAAAACAAAGAAACTTTTACAGAGACTTGATTTGTGAAGAAATTTATTCATCGGTAGAAGATAAAATATCATCAATTGTATCTTCCCTAGCTGAGACATGTAAAATATTATTTACCATTGATGAGTGGTCTGACACCACCTCTGGAGTCTCTCTTTTTATCACTCACTTGTCATGCAATTAACGACAATTTTCAAAGGCAGCACTTTGTACTTGGTGCACAACCTCTTTCAGAACGTCATACAGGGGATTATCTTAACAGTGTTTAAGGAAATGCTGAATAAATAGAACATTTCATTAAATCAAGTGCACTGTGTAGTGAGAGATGCAGCTACTAACATAAAAAGAGCTCTTAATTTGGTGGAAGTGAAAAATGTTAACTGCTTTGCACATCAGATACAGTTAGTAATTAAGAGTGCTATCATCTCTCAGAGATGCGTATCAGAGTTATTAGCCAAGTGTAGGTTAATTGCTGCACACTTCAATCACTCAGTTGCAGCTGAAAGTGATCTAAAGAAAATACAATCGAGGCTAAATGTTCCCAACTTTCTGTAATACAGGATGTTCAGACTCGTTGGAATAGTAGTTTATACATGCTTGAGAGGATGAGAGAAAAAAATGAAGCCGTCTGCCTTTATGCTTCAACCAACACAAAGGTAAAAGGCCTGACTGGTGATGATAATGCGATCTTAGGTAATTGTATTACTATTCTAAAGCCGTTTGAAGAGGTAACAAAGACTATTAGCTCAGAAAATATTGTTGCAATATTTTGCCTGAAGATGCCTCGAGTTCGGAGGCGAAATATTTCCAAAATAATGCAATTAAAAGTAAGGGACTTTCAAAGATGACGGAAACAATCATGCTGGAAATGGATAGTAGATTTCAAACTCTGCAAAACGATGACGCATGTGCAATAGCAACTTTTCTGGATCCTAGATACAAGACAAAATTTCTTTGTGAGTGGTGTAAACTAGCCCATTATGAGGGCCAATGCCAAGGGATTACAGAAACAGATAACAATAATAATCCTGGGACTTTAAACTCCAAACCTCCCCGGAAGTGAGCCGTTCTGCGGAGAGGAGTTTACAGCACAACCCAGACAAAATGTTGGCTCTACCAGTAAGCAGCAATAAATCGGGTAAACCGGGTGGTGTTGATGATTTGGGAAAGGCAGGGGACGAACGAAACAATGAATACTAGCATGCCCACTCAACACAAGGTCGCTAGTGAGGCTGAAGTTCTTCAAAGGGTGCAGGTTCATCACGACTAAAAGAAGTGTAATTTCCTGTATAGTTCCTGGCTTTGCTTTTGAAGCACTAATGAGAATTATTAATTTCAAGCTTTAAATATATATAACCTTTTTTCCAAATGGGTGGAGGCTGGGGAAAGAAATTGGTGGGGTGCAAAAGAGTTGGGTCCACGTCCGTATAATCCTGGCAACACAGATATATATATATATATATATATGTATATATATATAGGTATATATATATTATATTTATATAAGATATGTATATATATATATTTATATATATATATATATATATATATATATATATATATATATATATATATATATATATATATGAAGAATCTGTGGCTAAAACTCTTAAAAAAAAGTAACTATCCGCTATCCGCATCCGCAATCCGCGGATAGTGATTTTTACTATCCGCATCCGCATCCGCATCCGCGGATAGTGAAAAATCACTATCCGCTTCCGCATCCGCATCCGCGGATAGTGAAAAATCACTATCCGCTACACCTCTAATATATATATATATATATATATATATATATATATATATATATATATATATATATATATATATATATATATATATATATATATATATATATATATATATATATATTATATATATATATATATATATATATATATATATATATATACCAACTAAAATATTAATTTGATCTGAAACCAAGAAATAAGAAGAAATTGGAGTTTTATTTCCGTAATAAAAATAATAAGATGTTAATTATCCTCGAAGAAGAGTATGATATTCATTTGCAGTTGATTTTATTTCTATTTAATAATTGTATTAAAATTTAATATTATTTATAAGATGAATTCTAATGGACGAACACTTTATCAAGAAGGTTATTTTTTTCTACCCTCCCTTTCCGATAGTAGTACACACACACACACTAACACACACACACACAAACACCTACCTATAGCCATCACATAAGAGTTAGTATAGTATATATATATATATTATATATATATATATAGCATATATATATATATATATATATATATATATATATATATAGGTTAAGATATATGTGTATAGTTTAGCTGTATAGCTATAGTCTACATAGACATTGCGGATGCAGATGAAAATGCATCACTAATATACTAGCATAGCTCCATCCGAAACGATGAAAGTACTCCCTTCCCATTTGGAATAACCCACGGAGTAATAGATTTGGCAGGTGCATATCTCTGCACTCCGTTGCTCTCTGGTTCTTTCCTTTTGGGTCGTTTCACTTTCTCAGATAACATATGTTCTGCTTTTCGTAGAAGGCAACTAAAGTAACAGTGGTAGTTGGGTTGACTACCCACTACCACTTATCTTTTGCCAAAAATGCTAATGCTTGCCTCGGAAAAGGTCGTGATTGCCGTAAGTGACCTTCTATCTTTCGGCTAAAATGTGAATGGAATGTCAGAGAAATAAATGATAAGGAGAAGAGAAAGAGGTGATGAATGTATTTAGAAAAGGTAAATTTAATTTGCTCGCCGTGACTGAAACAAAGAGCAAAGGAAACGGTGAAGATGAGTGGTGTGGTGTGAAATGTGTGTGCTGGTGTGGAAAGGAATGAGAGGGAGAGAGAAGGGGTTGCGATCTGATGAGGGACCTGTGGCACGGAGCTATGGTGGATTTTGTTCATGGGAGTACTAGAATTCTAATAGTTAAATTTAAGTTTGAGAAGGTCAAGGTATGTGTGGGTGGGACAATATGGTCAATTTGAGGGTAATGTTGCGGAGAGTGAGATTTTCTGGGATAATCTGAGCGATGTTTTGGATGGGGTGAGTAGGAGCTTAATATTGATTGTGTAGGGTGACCTAAATGGTTGGATAGGTGATCAAAAAAGGCATTGTATAGCAGGTGTTTTTTTGGTGACGGGAGAAAATGAGAATGGTAGGAAGGTGATTGATTTTTGTGAGGAAGGAGATATGTTTGTAAGTAATACTTTCTTTAACCACAAGAGGATTCATAGAATAGATTGATTTTGTGCTGGTGAAGAAGGAGATGTTGAAGTATGTGTTGGATTTTAAATCATTGAGGGGGTTGGAGATAAAATTATTGGATCATCATGTTGTTTTATGTAAGATTAAGTTAGTGGGGGCTTGGTTGGAGAGGAAGGTGATAAGGAAGGAAGTGGGAAAAATTATGAGTGAGAAGTTAATTGAACAAGGTAATATGGATAATATTTAAGAGCACTTGCAAATAAATCAGTTGAATATGAATAAATTGAAACTGAACAAATCTGGAAGCAAATGATGGAAGCGTTTGTTAGTTGTGCAAGAGAAGTATGTGGATATACTAAAGTAGAAAGTAAGAATGTTAATAGTGAGTGGTGAAATGAAGAGGTGATCCAAGTGGTTAAAGAGTAAAAAAGAAACGTGGTTGAATGTACTAAAAGCCAATGATGAGGTCTCAAAAGAAATGTGTTTGGAATTATATAAGGAGGGAAATAGATTAGAAGGAGGATTTGTAGGAGGAAAGAATGAGGTAAATGAACAGTTTGGAAGGAGGATGAATGGGGAATTACAAAGGAATAGGAAGCTCTTCTGGAAGGAAGAGCGAAAGGTTAAAAATGATAAGGGGAATCTGCTTAGAATAATGAATCGGGATGGTGCATTCATAACTGATGAAATGAATGTGACTAGAGTATGGTGGGAACACTTCGAAAATCTGCATAACATTGGCAGTAAGAAGAGGTTCGAAAATCTGTATAACATTGGCAGTAAGAAGAGGTGATAGTGAATGTGTATGGGTTTGATGGTGCAAAAAGAAATAGATATTTTTAGGGTAAGGTAATTAGTAAGGAGGAGGTAATGGGTAGAGTGAAAAAGTTGAAGAATGATAAATCTGCAGGTACAGATGAAATTACTGGTGAAATGATCAAGAATGGAGGCGAGATAATGATTGAATTGATTTGGAAGTTGTGTACAAAGCGTTTATGGAGGGTATAGTTCCGAGGGATTTGAGGAGAGCAGTGATAGTACCCTTATGTAAGGGTAAGGGCGAAAAGAGGAACTATAGGAACTATAGGAATTATATGGGAATAAGTTTTTTATGTGTTGTAGGGAAGATATATGCTGGTATTTTGGTTGAAAGAGTGCGTTGATTGACTGAGGGACTGATTGGTGAAGAACATGGTGTATTTAGAAGTGGCAGAGGATGTGTGGATCAAATATGTAATATTATATAGATTTATTGCATGTAATAATGTTGCTTCACACCGAAGCTATAGTTGATAAGTCATGTAATTATATGTATCGTTTTTTAATAAGACTTCATAGAAGAAGGTTGTTTCACTTCGTACAACAAGCTAGCCGGGCAAGAGTTCTTAAAAAAGGATGAATGTGAATAGTATCAAGTTTGGTGACACATTAAAAACCTTTAGTGGTGATGAGGATGTCGAGGAATGTATTACAAAATTTGAACTAGTTAGCAGCATTAATAAAGTCAATGACAAAGAACGAATTATTCTTCTGTTTTTGGAGAAAGGAGCTATTGCCATTTATCTACAATTAAATACTGAATCAAAGAAGAATGTTGTAGTAATTAAACAAAGATTACGAGAAGCATTCGGTGAGGATTCGAATATGGCGTAAGAGAAATTAATCACGAAGAAATGGAGAGGAGAACAAATGGATTTATATTTGACAGAGACCAAAAATTGACTAAAGCAGCTGATATAAGTGACGACAATTTGATAAAAGGAGCCTTTATAGTAGGTCTTCCGGTAACAATTAGCAAAGATCTACGAAAGATAAGAAATGTAAAAGAGGTGTCTATGGAGGAATTGGTTACAAAAGGAAGATCATTAGCTTTAATGGAAGGAAGTCAATATAGCGTAATAAGCGAATTAAAAAACAGTAATAGATATTTAAATAAAGAAAGAGAGACAAATTTCTTTGAAAAAAATTATTGAAAGACAACATATGAGTGGAATAAGATGCTTTATCTGCCAAAAAGAGGGACACATTGCAAGACTGTGTTTTCGAAAAAAATAATTACAATTTAGGAAGGGATCAGAATACGGGAATAAATTGTTGGAGGTGTAACAAAAGAGGACATAAGGCGTTTGAATGCAAGTTGACGGAGGGAAACGAGTAGGATGGAACTGTTGAACAGCTGGAGGCGGTTTCATCGAAAAATAGAATCCAGCAGTAGAAAATTTAGCAATTATAAGGGTTGAAATTAATGGAAAAAATTAAATTGTCGTGGGTTGATCGATTCCGAATGTAATAAATCGGTGGTAAGTGAAAAGGTATGTAAAGGAAATAGCGGGTATAGCGTAGTGAAGACGTTTAATGGAGACACAGTAAGATGTCGGGGAAAAGACACAGCGAATTTAATGATCGAGGGTAAAAATATTCGAACGGAAATGATAATTGTTGAAAAATTGTTAGGTGATGTAGATGCAATCATAGGATTTGAAATTATATTCGGACTTGGGGGCGTTAGTTTGTCAAGAGGAAAGGTGTTATTTGGAGTAGATAAAGGATGGGATCGAAAGGTAAATGCTGCAATGTTGAAAAAATCTAAGTATTGAAGATAAGGATTTTTGTGGCAGATTCGATGGGGAAAAATGGACGATACGCTGGAAATGAAAAGGGAGTGTTCCGAAATTGGAAAATAAAATAGGGTTATGCACCAACAGAATGAATGGGGAAATAAAAAGGAAGTTTGAGAAAGAAGTGAACGGATGGATAAAGGATGGCATTCTAGTTAATGTGCCTGATGAAGGAAATATAGATGGAGTAGTTCCGTTGATGGCGGTGGTTCAGGAAACGAAAAATAAGGTACGTCCTGTTTTGGACTTTAGAGAATGAATAAATATACGTCGTATCATAAAGCGTAGATCTGAAAGCAGCATATTTACAATTAGGTGGAACGTAATTCATGGAATTTCAGGTGTTTAAATTCAAGTGGTAAAGGGCTATTTTTTAACAAGAATGGGATTTGGTTTGAATTCGGCACCAAGAATTATGAATAAAATACTTGAGGAAGTTTTAGGTCAGGATGAGAGTGTAAGAAGGGGAACAAGCAATTATATTGACGACATAATTGTTGATGAAAATGTGGTTACGCCAGAGGATGTGGCGGATCATTTGCTGAAATTCGGTTTGGTATCGAACCCATCGGAGGATGTTGTGGGAGGGAAGTTTCTTGGGTTGAAGTTGGAAGCTGAAAACTCTGGAGATTTGGTTTTTAGAATAAAGAGTTGAAAGAAAATTTAATGAGAAGAGAAGTTTTTGGAATTTGTGGTGAGCTAGTTGGACATTACCCAGTTGCGGGATGGTTGAGAGTGACAACGAGTTATATTAAAAGGAAAACGGAGGATATGTCATGGGACGAAGAGGTAAGTGTGGAGGTAAAAAAAACTTGCTCATCGAAACGTTTGAAAGGGTATGAAAGTATGATCCGGTGAAGGAAAGATGGTGGGTTAGTGAGGAAAAAATTGGTATTGTGTGGTGCGACACGAGTAACCTGGCATTGGGGACAGTATGAAATTGAGGATATGTTGTCGAGGATGCTGCTTGGATAAGAAAGAAGCGAAGATAAAGCGACACACAATGAGACAGAACTGAGGTGTTTAGAGGAATTAATTATGGATAAAATAGATTAGAGATATGAGGTAAGATTGCATTCCAACGGTGTGTTGAATTGGATTGGTAAAACGTTAAGGGAAGAGTCGAGAATTTGGACGAAGGAATCAGCGGAGATATTAATTAAAAGAAGACTGGGGATATTGAAGCAGCTTGCAGATGAAACTGGTAGGCTATCGAGTTTAGTGTGAAATTTATGAAATCTGAAGAGAATAAGGCAGATATTTTAACAAGGGTAAAGAATAGCTGGCTGGTTGAAAAAGGGAGAAATATCGAAGAAGAAACAAACTTGTGAGGAATGACAATGAAAGAGATTAAGGAAGAGCATGAAAGGCATCATCAAGGGGTGGAAAGGACATTATATCTTGCAAGGTTGGTGGACCCTGGCGTGAGGAGAGGGGATGTGAAGAGGTGCGTGAAGAGTTGTATGAATTGCTAGTCTATTGGCTCAGCACCTACGAAGCATGAGAAGGAAGGTTAAGTGTAGAAAATAATTGGGAAAGAGTGGCGTTGGATATAATACATTATGGAGGAAATTCATGCCTATCTATCATTGATTGTGATCCGGGAAGATTTGCGGTTTGGAAGGAATTGATTAATGAAAGTGGTGGAGAGATTGCGAAGAAGATTGAAGAATTAGTAAGTGAAAGAGGACCTATGAACGAATTGTTAATGGACAACGGAACAGTTTTTAGGTTTGAAAAGTTGATGATTTTGTGTGAAAAATGTGGAACAGAAAAAAGATCTAGAGCAACGTATAGAACAGAAGGAAACGGAATTGACGAGAGATTTCATAGAACGATAAAGAGAATAGCGGAAAAAGCAAAGGTTTCACCATCTGAAGCAGTATTTTGGCATAATGTAGCGCCAAATGTAGGGCTGAAAGGAGAGTCAGTTCCATACAAAAGTTTGTTTTCATACGAGTGGCGCAGACCAAATAAAAAGGACCTTGGGGAGGATATAAAGGTGGAATGCAGTTTTCAAGTTGAAAAAGAGGTTTGGATAAAACCAGGCTTAAATAATGACTGTACAGCAAGGTATAAAAAAGAAAAAATAACGAAGATAAATTCAAACAACAATACAGACGTAGATGGAATGGGTCGACATATTCTGGATGTCAGGAAAATAGTGGAAGAGAAAAATTCATCAGTAGAGTCGACATCAGAAGAAAAGGAAGTGGTGAAAGAATTAAACAGAGAACAACGGGAGAGAAAATTACCGAATATATTGATGTTCGAGAGGTTTTGGGGTTTAAAATGATTTTTGGAATCATGGGGGCGTGTAATATTATATAGATTTATTGTATGTAATAATGTTGCCTCACACCGAAGCTATAGTTGGTAAGTCATGTAATTATGTATCGTTTTTTAATAAGACTTTATAGAAGGTGGTTGTTTCATTTCGTTCCTCAAAATATTTACGTTGAAAAAAGTGATTGATAAAATGAGAAAGAAGAAGAAGAAATTGTATTTAGGTTTTATGAACTAGAAACAGGCGTATGACAGGATTAATAGGGAAGCTCTATGGAAGGTGTTAGTGGTATATGATGCTGGTGGTAGGCTTCTGAATGGAATCAAAAGTATGTATGACGATAATGAGACGTGTGTAAGAATAAATGGTGTTTAAAGTGATTGGTTTAATATTAATATTGGAATGGGGCAGGGATATGTTATGTATCCTTGGTTATTCAATTTGTATATGGATAGGGTTATGAAGATATTAGAATAGGGGTGCAGGGGTAGGTAGTTTGAAATCGGAATAATACAAATTGAAAATATAGAGGATAGTGCCACTTATTATATGCAGGTTATGAATGGTTGCGTGGCGAATTCTGAAAAGAGTTTGAGAGGCATTGGTAGAGGATTTTGCCAAATGTATGTGTAAAGGAGGAGTTTGGATAAGAAATGTAGATAAGAGTAAGTTATGTTAGATGGTGAGGAAAGTCCGCGGTTTGAAGTCATGTTAGATAGTGAGCAACTGAGCAACTGAACAACGTCAGAGTCGAAAGAGAGAGGATTTTATTGTACTCGTCAAGGCAGACCTACACCAGAAAGGATGAACGCGTTTCGTAATGTAGGAAGGTAAAATAACAAGGTTCAGCATTTTTGCTATAAACAGGAGACCAAGTCTTGATGCGCTAGGGAATTTGCATGATGTATGTTAGTACCTGCTTAATGTATAATAGGGAAACGATTGGTTCCGGGAATAAGAGGTATAGATCTAAGGATACAAATGCTTGTTCAGGATTGACAATCTCTAGTTGAAATGCTAGAGTGTGAAAAAAATATTAAATGAAAAAGCAAAGATTCTGGTCTGGTTGTTCTGCAGAAGAGTAAATGAGAGATAAAGAGAGTCATTGAGTGTTTCTGGTCATTGGAAAGGTGAATGATAGTTGTTGGTTAAGTGATTATAGGGTGAGTTGCAGGCAATCGACCAGCTGTAACAGAAGAAAAAATGGATCGAGCAGTAAAGTAAAACTAGAAAGAAGAATGTGAGCTGCAGAGGCGCAGAAGAAATACATAATAGAGGATGGCGCGGGTTTATGAGGGTTATGTTATGGGCCTTGACCAGGATGGAACATATAACATGACGAGTTCCCACAGTGAGTCCGTCGCCATCTTGTGAAAACCCTAGGGTGGATTTTCTGACTGCGACGACGTCTACTAAGGTTTAAAGGAGAAGGGAGTGGTTTCTTTTTTAATTGCGTCATATTATTCTACTATTTTTGTTCCGATGTATGATACGCACCTCACCCCCAATCTGAAAATTTGAAAATGAAGCATCTAATATGATATATATATATATATATATATATACTAATAATATATAATATTATATAATATATATATATATATATATAATATATATATATATTTATATATATTATACTATTATAATAGATATATTAAGGGATGTGCGAATATCGGTAAAGTATTCGCCTATCGGCCCAAAATAACCGAAAATTCGGATTCAGCTTTATTGCAGGAACCTATTCGGGGCGAATATAGCTTTATAAACAATAAAATTACTCAACTAAGGAAAAGTTATTTCAATTTAAATTGAAATTTTAGAAACTTATTTCCAAAAAATAAAAATATAGCCAAATTTGTAGCCAATATGGCGAATTTTTGTCATTTGTCAGATCCTATAGGGCCTTTGACATTTTTCAATATTCTAATAGAATTCATTTAGTTATACGGGATAATGGACCAAACATGGTAGGTGGTATAAGGAGAGTGGCTTGCTATCAATTTCATGTTATATTCACATGTTGCACTATGCATTCACGGTTCAATATTATGTCAGAAGTTGTAAGATATCTTATTTATTGCAGAAAGCATACCCCATCGCTATCTGGAAGACATAGACAACTTTACAGATGCAGCTGAAATCAAACAGCATAAATTATTCAAGACGTTTCTACACGCGGAACAGAACTTATTATATGCTTAAAAGATGTTTGAACAAAATTCCACGCTATCCAATACGCTCTGATGCATCAGAAATGTGACTGATTTTCAGTGCAAAATATTCCATTTACCTTAGCATTTTGAACAACAGCAACTAAAACAAGCATTAAAAGTGATAAAACAGTCGCCCAAGTGATCCCTTCCATTTAGCAAACTATTTTTAAATAAGGCAATTAAAAGCAAAAGCTCAGTGGAATATACACTCTTGAAAGAGCTTAAGAAACATCCAGTAGAAAAAAACTTTCAATTTCTATGTAGATAAATCTTTGGGTAGCTACTTTTTCTTAGATCTGCGATTCAATCTAATTTTTCAACATGAATCAGATAATGAATCAGCAAAAATCATGGTCTTAGAGCATGGAAAGAATGCATGAAAAATTTATCCTGACTCTTCTGCTGAACGATGATATTCACTAGTAGAGGAAGTAAAGTGAGGTTCCTTTCACTTCTTTAATGGATTGTTTTAAGAAATTGTGGCATCAAAATCTCATACAGAAAAGAAAGTGAGAGTTGAAAAAAGAAAGTCCCATTTTCTGACGATGTGATTATTGTACATAAAGTAAAAGGCTACATACGAAATTCCATCAAGAAATAAACAAATAATTTTAAATATGCTACTTTGACCATGAGACAATGATATTCCCTTCAATTGGTAGAAAAACACTGGAAATAGTTTATATGAATTTAAAAAACGAGCAATAAAAACCTTCAGCTACCTCATCAGTCGAAAGAAAGAATATCTAGAACAGGAGAGAGAGTTATAATGCCACAGAAAAGTTATGCCAAGAAATGAGAATCAATGTTCTGAAAAATGACCTTTAAAGCTCTATTTCACATGAAGTTTAGTTTAAATTTTAACTACGAAATCTTTTCATTTTCCTAATATTTTTATATGCTGAATGGTTTGATAGAAGAAATAGTTATTTACTGTTGTTTATTACCTTTATATAACACTGTAAACATGAAATTCTTGACGGGTTATCGCAACTTGATTATTGATTATGATCCAAAAACTTAATCTGTTTTTGATAATCACATCGCATTTGTGAATTGTGGTCTAACACCAGATTTGTTAAAATTTTATGATTATTAACGTTCAAGAGGTTATCACTATTATGGAATATATTATATACTATATAATAATAATATATAAAAAAAAGTCTATACTTATCTTAAATAGAAAATATATATAAATATATATGTAATATATAATATAGTATAATATATATATAATATATATATATATATAATATTATATATAATATTATAAATATATATATATTGATATAATGAAGGAGAAAAACAAATCGCAATGATATGATACATTGCTTTGATAGATATATGTTAACATAACAACTAATAAATAAAGAGTAATATGGACAACAATGAATGTAATATAAGGAATGGTTTACTTAATGTAAACATACCTACGATGTTAGTAACTTTCTCTTCGTAGACGATCTACTGTGCATAGCGTCTGAAATTCCCTCATCAACTCCAACAATAGTCGGCCATATACATATTGAATCCCACTTGCCCTGCGTACGCCCTCTCATGACTTTAGATCTTTTAGGGATCGTCACCCTGCTCATCACTATAATTGCCTAGGGATCCGGAAATTTCCTTTAGGTAGAATGTAATGTTGTGCAACTTATACTTCATGCTACATCATGAGAATGAAATGTCTACCAGTTCCGCTACATGTTATGTATCTCGGCTTTCCTCTTCCCAGACAACATTCTGTCTAATCTGAAAATAAGCATTCCACGCTCTCACGTCTTTCCTTAACACGTCATTGTTGTAGCAAAGCAGCATCACGGAGGAGTGTCGTATTTTGGCCATCAAATCCACTTTTTTCTTCTCGTCACTCAGACCAGGTAACGTTGAGAATATATAGCGGAAGCATTCACAATCATGGTCCAGGGCCTTAACAAATTGTTTCATGAAACCAAGTTTTATGTGTAGTGGAGGTAAGAATGTTTTCTCTCTGTACAATGTTCCGTCTACCGATGTCCTGTCACCTGGCGTCAAGGTTCCCCTCGGTGGCCATTCTCTTTTGCCAGTGAATCCTTTGCCGCCCGTCTCACAATAGCCACAGAACAAGATATTTGGTGGAACCGCTTGCTGACCGAAGGAAAATGTTTTACCATTATTGAGTACGACGCATAATTACATCCATGTAACCTGATTATTGCTAACCTCTCCAACTTCTTGATTTGCATACTCCTCTTCTCAATCCTACCAGAAGTACCCTACTGGAGACCAAAGATACCTGTGCCGTGAAGTAACAACACACACTTACAACTGCTCTTGGAAGGTCAATAAACAGTCGCCAATCACCTGCATCGTATGCTCCTGCATCGTATGCAGTAGTAGGCCTGCAACTTCACTCCAAACACAAGGTTGCCATATGACTGGAAGAGCCTCCGCAGCTCTGCTTCTCTGTTATCGAAATAACTGTTACTCTTGGCCATGTCCGAATCATTTTTCATGCAACCTACAGACCAACAGCTCAGGACAACTTCAGCAAATACAACTCTCATTCAAGATCGTTCAGTTTACCTGGGAACAATGACGGGACCATCGACCTTATTATCAACATGTTGATGATAGCATCACTCCAGTTCATTGGGCATCCATACATGTAGACGTACTAAATGTACCACATGTTCCGAATTATCGACCGGCCATAAAATGCTGCTACTTGTAATATATCGGAATCGTAAGTCTATACAGGCCTACTTATGTGCGCACATGATTTGCATTCCTAGAATATGCAAGGAAATAGGATAAATGATGAACGAAAACGGGACTGTCGATACAGGCAATCGAGAATAATATATGAGATCCAGCACCTCGAATTACTATATATCTGTTACAAAGTCCATCCAAGAAAATTTCACCTATTTTGTTGAACTAGTGTAAGTTTCTTTATTATTCCCTAAATGGATGACCGACTTTGAAATAACTATTCGCGAATAGCGAAGTGATTATTCGGCCGAATATTCGGTATTCGGCCGAATACTTTAGCCGAATATTCGTATCGTCGGTTAATCGGTGTTAAAATTTTGCTTAGGCAAATTTTAGCATAAGTACGAAATAAATTAAAATATTTTACAAAGTTATAATGGAGTACTACATCACTTCATTACTTATCATAATATATATATATTTATATATTATATAATATATATATATAATTATTAGTTATTATATATATAGTAATATATATATTATATCATATATATATATTATATAGAGAGAAGAGAGACAGAGAGCAGAGAGAGAGAGAGGAGACATTACACCCTCCCCCGACCATCATCCAAACACTGGACTATAACAATCGAAAAAGCAGAATTCAGAATCGCCTTTTAGCACTCCATTTTATGTATATAAGAATGAAAAGCCCGGAACGTATCCATTTAACGAAGCTTCAGTTCAATATAGGAACCATAATGGCGGAGAAGCACAAAAAAATTTTGCTTTTTACAAAGGGAAATGTAATTTATTTTCATTAGGTAACAACTTATGTTAGAATTAATATATTCCAGTCTCAATTTCTTTTTAAATATTAAAAAAAAATAATAATAAAATAAATTACTTTCTTTTGTAGAGCACTGCACTGCCTACCTTGCCTACTCAGAGGGCACATAATGATACTATAATATATATATATAGATATATATATATATATAATATATATAATATATATATAATTATAATATAATAATATATATATATATATATAGTATATATTATATCAGTGGCGATATCCTGCCTAATTTTGGACGCATGCAATTGGCTGCGAACATAAAAAACTAAGAAAATTGTCTTATCCTTTAAAACTACTAAATAGGCCAATACTATATAAATATATAGTATAATATATATATAATTATATAATATTACTATTAAATATATAATATATATATTATATATAAATAATATATATATTATATAATGGTAAAATAAAAATTAAACTTATTTAAATATTACGGAAATACTGAACATGAAATCTATTCTCCTGGTCATTTTGCAAAATTCTTCTATTATTAAATTATAAAAATTGTCTTTATTTTCCATTATTTCTTTAAAGAATTTTTTTCTATCGATCATAGGGAAAGATTGGACAATCTTACTTTCATATGAGAGTTATTCTCAAATATGTTTTCAGTTCTCTTGAGAGCTCCAAAAAGCGTCACAACTCGCACTGGATCATTGGTCATAGTAGCAGTTAAAAATTAGCAGTCAGTTAGATTTCCTTTAAGCATTCTGAAATATTATCCTAATAAATTACTTAAGGATTCTTCAACATATCTTTAGCAAAAATTTTTTTGAGTATGCAATACACAATTCAGATCGCAAACGTGGAAAGTAAATCAAGAACTGGGAATTATTTTTAAGATTGAAAAGCCTTTTGAGAAAAACTAATATTGTATGATTTAAATTTTTTGCCATTCAAAAGTTGTACAAATTCCAAATTATTAAAAGACATAAAACGTTCTTTCATTTGAACAATAATGTTATCAAATGTTTGATTATATAACTGTGTATTAAACGTTTCATGTGATAAACTCGCTTTTTTCCTTAATAAAAGTGAACCACATTTCTCTTTTATTTTATTAAAAGTCTCCTCAAATTTCATGTTTCTAAGTTGCTCAATCTTCTTTATAGTGTCTTCGATAATAATCGAGGCATGTAAAATATCCATAGATTTCGTTTGTAAAATATTAAAAAGGTATTCAGTAAATCGAAATATTAGAGAAAATGTCTCTAACAAAAAATTAAACTGAAAAACTTCATAGCTGCAAGCAAGCTTCTTGCGTTATTTCTGTATTTCCATCAAATTGTTTTGGTTATCAAGAATTAAAATTAAAAGATTAAGACTATAATTCTATATGATCTTATTACTCTTTCTAACGATCGTAATGATAAATTCCCTACTTTTAGTCATTTATTAAATTATATATATAATTAAAAATATATACTAATTAATATATATATATATATATAATATATATATATATATATTATAATATATATTATATTTATATTTATAATATATATATATATTATATATATAACTGAAATGCGTAATGATGAATAAAGGCGTTATGTAAGAAAAAAAGCCACTAAAATTTAAACCTTATTCACTTATAATTTAAGATCTAAATACATTAATTTTTCTCCTTCTAAAAGCAGAAAAATAAACTTGTTGTAAAGGCCTAATGATAAAAAAAAAAGAAGTATAGCCTATTTAGTTTCGTGCGATAAGCTATATTTCGAAAAATTGTTTTCCAATCGATAAAGCATTCATTCTCATCTTGCATGCATTTTGCCATATTATAATAGATAAGGGCTTTTTCTTTTAGAAGCGGATTTTTTTCTGAAGTTTGCATTCAAAGCATTATAAAATTTACTATTAAAATTTATTAATATTAATATAGCCTAATATTATTTTCATTCCTACCAAAGTTATACATGCTCGTAAATATTTTTATTACTTATGTACGTACGCACTTCATTGCATGCTTTCATTCATGAGAAAACGCCACTGATATATATATATATATATATATATATATTATATATATATATATTAAATATATATATATATATAGTATATATATATATATATATGATTATATATATATATAGTATAAAATATATATCGATTGAGCGCGGAGTCGCAAGCAAAGAAGCCATGTTCGATCCCTTGTTCGAACCAAGGTAGCAATAACCTAGAGTATTTTCCCTCCTAGAATAAGGGACAATGCCTGGTAATATATATATATATATATAATATAATATATATATATATATATATATATATATATATATATATATATATAATATATTTATATATAATACTATATAATATATTAATATATATATATATATATATATAATGTATAAAAAGTCTGTACTCACAGACAATTTATTAAGCTTGACGGGATATTTTATTTTAGTTTATTTTATTATTATTATTATTATTTATTATTATTATTTTATTTATTATTTTATATTATTATTCTTATTATTATATTATATTATTTTATTATTATTATTATTATTATTATTATATTACTTATTATTATATTGGAGAATTACTAAATTCAGCGAGTAAAGTATTTTTACCTTTGGTTTATCTCAGATCTATTGTTATGCAAAAATACCGATTCAGCAATAACAGATCTTTAATGAAGAAATTAAGATTAGAAGTTTTTAACAGCTGGACATATGCCGCTGCACAGAGGAATGCTTAAATGCTTGTAACATTTTTTCATTAGGAAGGAGAAAATGGTGGTGTAATTCCAATTTAAATTTATTATTATTATACTATTATTTATTATTTATTATTATTATTATTATATTATTATTATTATTATTATTATTGATTATATATTATTTATTATTATTATTATTATTATTATTATTATTATTATTATATATTATTATTTTATTATTATTATTTTTATTATTTATTTTATTTATTATTATTCTTTCAAGTCTTATTGGTTATTCTTTTTCTTATTATAAATCTTTTATATTGTTATTATATTATATTATTATTATTATTATTTTTATATTTTAATTTATTATTGTTATTATTAATAGTATTCTATATTATTATATATTATTATTATTATTATTATATATTATTATTATTTTATTATTATAATTGATAAGGATTTTTCTTTTTATTAGTGTTATGTTTATTTCTTTTTATTTTTAATGTCACCTTTTTAGCAGTACTTTTCATTCAGTTAATAATTAATATTATTATTGTTTATTATTATTTTATTATTATTATTATTATTATTCATTATTATATTTACTTATTATTATTATTATTATTAATTATTATTACATTATATTATATATTATATAGGAGAATACGTTTTATCATATATATATAATATATAATTATTATATATATATATATTATATAATATATATTATATATATATATATTATATATATATATATATATATATATATATATAATTATTTGACAACTTAGCCGTTGTTCATTTTGATGTTATATATACTATACTATATATATATATATATATATATTATATATATATATATATATATAAACAGCTCCAAGATCTATATATATTATATATATATATATAATATTATATAATTATATATATTTAGATCATGATTTACTATATATATATATATATAACAAGTTTTTCTGATAATATCGGTATACACTAAAAATCATCCCTCCCTTTTCCCTGAGCACTATTATGCCCATGACATATTTAAAATTACGAAAGAAATAGACCGGTTTGCTTTAATATTTGTATCTAAATAATTTTATAATTTCAAATGTTTATAAATAATATATTATGAAAAATAAAATACGTTTAAATATTTAATTTTTAAAATTTAAAATTAACCTACTAAAAACTATTATTATTTATATATAAATGGAAAACTTATATATATTTCAAATTTAATTAAAAATGATTCAAATGAAGGCAAATTAATTTCAAATTTTATTCCAGTCACAGTGTAAATTATCTATTATGGTTACACTGAAGAGTTGTTTTTTGATGTATGACACCTTCAAGTTTCAAATCCTATGAAAATTATCTCAGTCATAAAATAAGCTAAAAAAAAGCATTTTGGCAGTTACAATTGTCTATGTATGAAAATATTCTAGCCAATCAGCAAAAAGTTGTTTATTTCAAGCCCAACAGCGAAATATAGAGTAGAACCAGAAGTAAAAATGATAAGTTAAAAATCAAAAACTGTTCAATGGTTTGGATTTTAGTGACGCTAACGAAATTAAAAACTATTGAATGGTAATTTTTTTTATCGTCTCTGGCGAAAAAATGGCAGATGTCTACACAGGATATACCAGAGTTGGAGAACATCAATTTTCTAATCAGATTATAGGCTGACACGACCCGATATAATGCGCTGAAAAGTGTGCAAGTTGAAGGAAATTTGGAATATAGGAAGGAAAGTGTGTTCCAAATATTTCCAGTGGAGTTATGCTAGAATGCCCATAGTGGTTAGATCTGGAGTTGGATAGTTGCACATTTAAAATGTGACTGTGTTGAAAGGCAAATCAGTTGTTTCAAGGTCATCCTCCTATCTTCAGTTATTTCCTGTTGGGTGGAACTTGCTTCAAAATGAAAGAGTTTTGAAAGTTTGAATCATTTTCATTTATAGAAAGAAGAAAAAGGGTTGGGGATACAACAAAATCCAGAGCAAGACCATTATTAGTAGATTTAAAGGATACCAAGTGACCTTCTTAATAACTGCTAATGAACTATCTGAAAGGAAATTGGACAAAATTACAGAGAAAAGGATATTTATAGAAGGAGAGAAGTTTAGAAATCAAAAGTCTCGATACTTCTTAAAACAAAACAAAGGACTCACAAAATTGGCGAAGAACAGAAACCCAAGTCAGAAAGAAGGAAAGGAAGATCACCAGTAAAGTGCTCTTTACCGAGGTCACACTTGCGATCTGGCATAATAAAATATTCAAATGTTTTTAAATCTCCCTGTATAGGATAGATTCGAAAATTCTGGAAAGAAACTGAGGTTAAAGAGATAGGACAATGGTTTGACATGGACAATGGGTTGAGATGGGCTCCTTTTATCTGTATAGTTTGAATGAGCGCTCTTCTAGCAGTAAGGAAACGCTGAAGTTGATAGACAGACAAAATAGCTAACCAAATCAGAATGCAAGTTCGGAAGCATGATATTTTAACCCACAGAAGCGGGAACAGTCAGAAACTTTCCCCATTTTAGTGCTAAGCTCGCTGAACAGGAATCACATCTTTTGAAGAACTATAATGCTAGAAACTACCAGACATAATCACTAGAATACATTTAAGAATAAGCATAACAGTTAAATCTGTGATCATAGAACTGAACAGAAAATGAATGATGAGACTGTGTGGAAAGACTAGTCACGTGAGCTCTCCCCCAAAGGAGGATATATAAGACTGCAAGACTGCAAAGTTCAGAAAATCAATGTTTATTGTATTAGTGACAGTAAAGCTGAGGGATACAACAGCTTGACTGCCAGAAAAGGACAGAAAAGTCTGTTAAAACAGAAAAGTTGATAAGAGTACAAGAACCAGTAGAATACATGTAAGGTGGTCCTTTTCAAGGAGAATTGCAAGTTTGGAACCACCCCAGATATGCGTCTCATACTCCATGCAAAGGAGAACAATGCCCGTATACAGAACAAGTAACTGAAGTGGTGTGAAGAAATTCTGAAGGTGCCACAGTACAAACAACCTCTTAGAAGCTGATTTTGTGAGCGAAACAATATGATCTATCCAAAAAAGATCACTGGGAAAGGAAATAAAAAGAATATTAAGGATAGACGAAGCTTTGAGTTCTATGCTTTAGAAGTCTATATTATGTTTAAGATTGTCGAGTGGATAGAGTGAGGAATAAAGTTTATAAGGAAGTATAAAAAAACATATTTTATGTGTCCCAATTAGGAATACAACAACAGTTATAGAGAGAACGAAAGAAAATTAGAGGTAAGGTCATACAGAGTGAAGGATAGAAACAGTAAGAAGAAATTTTAATTTCAAATCATAGTTTGTGCAAGATTGTGTCAAAGGCTTTCGATATGTCTAGTATAACAGTAAAAGATTCACAGAGAAAGGCTGAAGAGAAGAGAGAGAACAGAGAGTAAAAGAGAAGTGAAAGAAAACCAAGAGTGAGAAGTCTTTTCGGAGGTCATACTTTCCCTCTGAGATAAGATTCGAAAATTTAAGATGTTTCTAAATATTCTCTTTAATAATAGATTCGAAAACCTTAAAAATTATAAAGGTTATGAGATGTTATAATAGTTGGATGGTTGAGGAGTTATCTAATCTTTTAGGTGTAGGTTGAGTAAGCTCATCTTTCCAGCAGCAGGAAATGGATGATTATAAAGCGTTTTGGTAATTATTGTAATGAATACTAATAACTTTGCATTTGAGGATCATAGGAGAAACATTCGATGTCACCCTCCCATTATTAACTAATTAGAAACGAGAAATTACTTATTTAGAAGAAATCACAATGAATGAGGTGAAAGAGGTGGAGATAGTGGTATAGCTCCGAAATCGTTAAAAGTCTAGTTAGATGCAAGGATTTGTGCAAAAGGTTTAGAATTAGCAGAAGGTAAAACATCAGTCAGAAAAAAAGTGGGAAAGAGGACTAGAGCTGACGTTTATTTTTAACATGACAGAAAGGAAGTGAAGAAGAGTTACCAGAAAGATTATCGCATTTTCTACTGAGAAATTTTTTTTAATGTCGCAAAGAATAGATTTTGTCCGATTCAGGGATGAAACATAAGTTTGCGTGTGTTTCTGGACTTTGTAGATGACGATACTCTCTAAAGGCAGCGTCTCTATTACTAATAGTACGAGAACATGCAGTTTTAAACAAAGATTTGAATTTTAGTTAAAGGAGAAGTAAATGAAATGTGCGCCTCTGTGGAAAAGAGAATCATCTAATTTATGTGTGCTTCTGTGAAATTTGGAGAACTGATAAGACAAAAATTCTTAGACATTTCTCTAATAATAATTGCTGTGTGATTGGAACTCCCTCAGATATGTGACGCATACTCCATACAAGAACAGCAACATCATCACTCCTATACATAGCAAGAAACTGGGAGTTTAGACAAGTTCTGAAAACGGCCTTAGACAACAACCTCCATAACCTGTTAGTGAAAGACAAATTTTGATTTGACTTCCAAGAATGATACAAGTGAAAAAACTACAAAAATATTAAAGAAGAGAGAGAGTGCTGGATTAGCTCTTTCTAGATAATATTATTGAAGATTACGTTGACTAGATATATGAAGTATGGGTGTTAAAGACAGTTGAAAACACCAGTATCAAATTGACAAGTGGAAAACTACTTACTTTCATGTAAAATTATATACTTTCAATGAAAGTTTATTTCTTTTAAATTAAAAGCACCTAATTTCAATTAAAAGTGGAAACTTTCAATTTAAGTTTATTCCTTTTCAAGTAAGACCACCCAATTTCAAGTTAAAGTACTTACGTTTAATTAAAATATATTTATTTTCAAGTAAAGTACTTACTTTCATCAAAGGGTCATGCATACAAAATCAGGGTTACTGAACACAAGATATACCACATTTTTTGCTGAATGTTAAAATTTTACATCATATAATAACAAGTATTCATTTTTATTTCCAGCTATTTCCATCAAGTAAGCCACCTCCTTGACGAGGATGAAGAATTATCGCACATCAGCGCTTTTGGTCAAAACTCCTATCCTCTTAAGCTATATATATATAGTATACTATAATAACGGTAGGCTATCGAGATGGTGATATGATTGGATTTGGAAAGTTGTGTTATAAAATAGCTGTATTATAGAGGGTATAGTTTCCTAGAGGGATTGGAGAAGACTGCTAAGTAGATGAGTAACCAGTTATATGACTTAATAGTTAGTAGTTATACTGCGGGGAGATAACTGTACTGATTTGATAGGAAATAAAAAAAATAAGTGCGGATTTAATTATATGTTGATTGAGATATGTTCTAAAGTGATGATAATATTATTGTTCTACGGTTATTTTAGTATTTTCAGATATAGAGGATGATTGACTAGTTAAAAGGTTAGATCTGATTATAGAGGAACGATAGATATGGCGTGTAGGGCAACAGAGTGAGCTTTTAGAAGCATTAAAGAAGTAGGTAGCACGAGAATGTTGCTTGAATACAAGTGAGTTATCAATCGGATTTTTTATCATGAATTATGATACTACGTTGTTACACCTTGAACAGTTATGTATTTTGTTTGTATTATGTGTAGATATTTGGTGAATCTACAAATATTGTTGCTCTTCGTGGAATGTATAAGAGATATATATATGAAAAGATTTGGAAAATCGTATTTCTTTCATTACTAGTTAGTAGTATGATAATTATATATACACTAGCATAAGCAGCGTAGAAATTTGGTTAAATAGTATACTTTTCAAGTGATATCGTAGAAGGTGGAAATAAGAATAAAATGTGAGTTCGTGTAAAATGATGAGCTTTATGTTAATATAGCAGAGTGAGGCAGTGATGTGTTCTATTATCTATCTTGGTTATGTCATAAATTTGTTATATGGATATTATTGGGTATAATGGAATTAAGGCTTTGAAGGTTAGTGATGTTTAGGCAGGAGATATTATGGTTAGTTTTATGAATGACATTAGAATGAATGGAAGAGATGTGAGTGGAAGGTACTTATCTTATATAATTATGAGAGAATAATATATAATATATATTATGAATATATAAGGTAGGTATATAATTATAATATATAATATATATAATATATATATATTTATATTATATATATATATTAATATTATTAGTTACTATTTTAATAATAGTAATATATACTATTAATAGTATTAATATTATAGTATATTATAAATATATAAACTTAAATGTATGTTATAGATATATATTTAATGAATAATATATATATATATAACTATATGATTATATATATTTAATATATATTTAGTTATAGTAATTATAATATATTATGATCTATTCTTTTAGGTGCTGATATCCATACTTTAATATAATAAATATATATATGTTAATATATATAATAATAATAATATATACAATTGTTTTCAGAAGGGTTCTCTCATAGGGTTGGGGTTTGGGAACCCATTACTCATACTTAAACCTCTCGTGAGTGAGCTAATATAGGATAAACCTGCCAGTAGTATCCTCTCAGATAATCTCTGTCTTTATCTCACATAGGTGTAAGTGTAATAGGTCATTTGTCGTTGATATCTAACCTTCCTAGACGGTAGCTCTCGTCATCTCACTTGATACTAGGTCATGAATAGGTAATACTTTGGTTTAAATTTTAATTTTCGTGAGTGATTTAATTATATGCTCAATTATTATATAATAATAATAATTATACATATACATATAATAAAACAAGTATACGATATTTTAAGTGCTCAATTATATATATTATAACTGTGGTGTAATAATATATACTACTATTTAGATCCCGTGTTTTAATATAATTATATTACTATTACATGTGTTTACCTATCTACGCGCTCTGAGTGTAGGCGGGGTGAGTAACCTATATTCTGAGAGTTGATATCAAACGACATGCTTCATTCCTCTTGGGAATCAAAGCTTTCAGAGAACGGTCAGGTTTCTCTTTTTATGCATACCATCGTGAGAGTTAGGGGTAAACACTGCTTGGCATAACATCCAAGAATAGTGATAATAAGGGGTTAAACCCACTCTAGGACTTATTTATGTGTGTGATAATATATACATAAAAGTCATTTAAATATGTCAAAACTGACTAATCTGAATATATAATTGTATATATAGTATATATTAATATATATTATTATATATATATTACAATATATTATATATTATATATATATATTATATATTATTATAATATTATTATTAGTTATATCATATTATAATATTAGATATATATTGTGTTATATATTATAATTAATATATTTATAATATATTTATTAAGTTAATAATATATTGTGTTATTATAGTTAAATATAATTACTAATTGATATATAGTTATATATAATATATGTATACATATATACGGTAAATATTATAATACGTGTAATACTACATAATGATACTTATAGTAATATATATATATAATAATATAATATATTATTTATTATATAATATAAGTTTGATTTATTATATATATATATATATATATATAATGATAGGTATAATATATATAGTAAGATATATATATTAAAAAAAGTAATAACCTAATAGTATTAATTATATATCTTTATATAATTATCTATAGTCTATCTATAGTTATAATACATATGTATATATATATATATATATATGTCGATTAATTATATATTAAATACTTAATATATAAGATATATGTGTGTGTGTGTGTACTATTATGATATTTTATATATAATAAGTATATAGTATAATTATATATTTTTAGTATAATATATAATATTTATAGTTAATATATATATAATATATATATATATATATTATAATATATATAGTAATAGTATAGTATATATATATTATATTATTATATTATATATATATACTATTAGTATATAATGCTAATTAATATTATAACGCTTTCTCGCACTGAAACTGGAAGGTAAGGTGCATACTGCCACGCTGGAAACAGAAAGAATGGTAAGTGTAAAGTTTATGTACGCTAAATGATCGATAAGTGAACTCGTATACTCAATACTAATATTTAGTACTATGCCTTTATAGTATACTTTATAGTGTATATATAATATAGTTATATAATTATTATTAGTATATATATATATTTAATTATAAGTTATGATTTCTAATTTATATATATATATTTATATATATCTATATTATAGTATTATCTAAATTACTATTAGTATTAATTATTTTATATATATATAGTTATATATATTTAATACAGTATTACTTATATATATATGTAATTTTTAATATATAGGTATTTTATAATACTGTATATATAATTATTATAATTATATTCTAATAATATTATTATATAATTATTATTTTATTCTTAAATATTAATATATATATTATTACTGTATATATATTGTCTCTATATATATTATATATCTATCTATATATATATGTACTTATATCAGAATATATAATTATCTCATTATCATCATCTTAGTTAATTGCTAGTATTTATGTATATATATATAGTATGAGATTCTACTCTGACTCATTAATATATATACTATAATAAGATCTATAATATATATAATTATAATAATATCTCTATATATAATATATTCTATATATATATATATGCTAATATTTAATAATTTTACCTATTATATAAATTAATTATATATATAGTATATATTGATATATATAGTAGTTATCTATAGTATATGTCTTGATATATATATATTATATGATATACTATAGTTATCTTATCGATATATCTAATAATTTCAGTTATATAATTTATAGTTCTATATATCTATTTATCTTAAATATTATTATGTATATTATATATATAATATATCAATATATTAACGTATAATATTTAAATTTACGTGAGATAATTGTTGAATTTTTACGCTTTATTAATCTTCTTTAAATGTCTCTATCTATATAAAACACTATTGAATTATTGGCTGATGCATTATCGTATTATTTATAACAATGATCTGAGATCTTTGCATATTTATAACTTTATATATATATATTCTATAGATCTTTAATCAGTCTATACTATTCTATATATATAATCTAGTTTAGAGTTCTTTATTTCGACGCTTTTACCTTAACCATGACGTGCGGCCCTTTCTTGTTTTACTGCTTCAGTGTTTCGTGTTTTCTTACTTCTACCATGTTTTCGATCATAATTTTTTAGATCATTTTTTAGATAATTTTTAGTACTTTGTCATTATTTCAAGCTAAGTCATTTATAAAGAATATTTTAGTCTCTATCTAATTATACTCAAATTTGATCATGCCAATCATCATAATCTTACATTATCGAATGAAAGGTTTAAGTTCTTTAATTATTATTGCTCAGTTTATTTAAAAGTATAAAAGAAAAATTAGGAAAGAAATTGCTACAAAATATATGAAAGAGAATTAAGAGAATTTAAGAATATAATATTAAAATTGGTTGGCAAATGTTTTGCTAACTCTACACAGTTTTTCATATAAGAGATTAATTAATCCATGTAAGACGTCAAATTGTGAGACATTCTTCTTTTTATCACATGCGAGATGATTTGCATCTTATCAATATCAATAAATAGTGTTTTTTGTGTTTTTGCGGGGGGGGGAAAAGTAACCGCTAATGGTCGATAGGCGAAATGGTCGACAACGACAGTCACAAAATAATTTTTCCTATGCAGTCAGCCCGCAGCGTTAGTTTGGTTAGCTTAGGCTTAGGATTAGAATCTAGGTAGGCTTAGGTTAAATCTTAGGTTTAGGTTAGGGTAGGAGTTAGGTTAGGGAGCTACGCATCCCTGTTGATTAGGTTTTAGGCTAGGTTGATAGTTTTTGATTGTTAGGTGGTAGGTTTAGAGGTTGGTTAGAGTTAGGGTTTAGTTGAGGTTTAGGGTAGGCTTTAGCGGTTTAGGGTTAAGTTATGTTTGAGGTTAGGATTAAGGTTTAGGTTTAGGTTAGGTTAGGTTAAATTTTGTTTGGGAATGGTTAGTTAGAGGAACTCTAAATAAGCAAGATTTTTTTGTTATTTTATTAGTTTTTTTTTTTTTGTTTTTTTTTTTGTTTTTTTTTTTTTAGCGAAATAATGGACAATTTGAGACCTGTCGGTCATTTCCTGTATGACTTCATCTTTGGGACTATGCGCTTATAATATAAGTTTCTACGACTAAGTAAAAGCTAGTACTAAGACGTCTATTGAGTAGTATATCTATATAATATATATTATATAGCGCAGTATATATATATATATAATATGTTAAGGAGGATATGAAGCAGAAGCAATCTTATCATAGCTGATTTGATACAAAATTAAGTATTAGTATTAGTATATATACGTTATATATAGAACTATATTTCAAATATAATTATCCTGTATACTACTAATATATATATATAGATATATATATAGTAGTACTAGTAGTTAAAATATATATAATGATATTAGGATATTCATAATCATATAGTAGGATTGTAGATGCACATCGGTAGATTATATAATACTATATACTATCTTATCATATAAGTATATATAATATATATATACTAATACTATATAGGTATCATAGATAATACTTTTTTATTTCAACCTTAACTATATATAATATAATATATATTATATTATAATATGTATGAAGTATATTACTATAGTAGACTATACGAGCTATGAATCATTAGTATATAAAGGTATCGATCATTTTAACTATAGTACATATTATAGTATATATATTTTTACAAAGATTGCTTTTGATTACTTCTCCTTATGCAAAGGACCAAATAAGGACCCTCTCGTAGAGGATGTGTGAACCACTTGCGGAAGGTATCATTTATTTTGGATATCGTGGGGTCCTCTTTTGAAATAAGACCTCACTCCCCCCCCCCCTTGGAAAGGGTTGGGACCTCTTAAAGAAAGACCCACCCTCTCTCTCTCTCTTTTGCAAATGGGTGGCTTCATGCGAAATCTTATTCTGCCCAAATAAATTATTATTATTATTATTATTATTATTAATATTATTATTATTATTATTATTATTATTATTATTATTATTATTATTATTATTATTATTATTATTATTACCCTGGTGTAAAAGTATTTATTAAATTTTTTTATTATTATTATTATTATTCAAGATGCTCCAACCCTCTGGAATAGCACCTATCTAATAATGGTAGAACTCTTCAGAATCTTAGTAGAGCTTTGCAGCTTATGACCATTCTGATATTCGTGCCCTTTCTGTGAACGAATGGTAATAGCTTAACCTACTTTATGAGAGCCAATGTAGTTAAGTAGGTCTAAATCAATATTGTCTGATATAATTACTCATGTTAGAGCATCAAATGTTTTCTTTTCAGATATTGGTAATGACAATTGTCGTATATATAAACAATGAAACTAGATCTTGAGAAAGTATTGAAAAACCTTTTATGGAGAGAAATGATTTGAATGGTAAATTTATTATTTATTATAGCCGTGATTATGTTGTTAGTATAATTATTAATCCACGAAATAAAGCCAAAATTTTTACATGAAACTATTTAAGAAAATGCTTCGGAATGTATTAAAAATGAAATGAAATATTTAATAAAGAATATACTTGAAGGCATTGAGGAATTCTTTGAGAATATGGAACAGTCATATTCTTCAAGATATTCATTCTTCTCTAAGTATAAACCTTGAGAGTGAGTCCTTAACATCATTAACGTCAGCGCATTCAACCGGTCTAAGATTATGATATCGCAGAAAGATTTTAAAATTATTATCTTGCTGAAGAGAGTTAAGAAAATAAGAAGGAAACCACGAGAGAGAAACAATATAAAAAGAAATACCATACCTAACATAAGATCTAAGAAAAGATTAGAAAATTATCTAAATGAAGAATCAGTTTCTCATAAGACTATAGAAGAGGAAGTTTTCCAGTGGTGAAGTAATAAAAAAGAAAAAGTTTCATATATCACAGTTAAAATGAGAAGCGTGTTTGCAGTCCCTTCTTCATCAATATACTCGGAGTAGGGTTGGCTGAAGCATCGGGTACGGTGCGGTGCGGTGCTGTGCGTGGTGCGCTCATTTTGGTGCGATGCAGTGCGGTGCGGTGCGGTGCGGTGCGGTGCGGTGCGGTGCGGTGCGGTGCGTGGTGCACTCACTCCGGCGTGGTGAGGTGCGGTGCTTGGCCAACCCCAACTCGGAGAATCTTTTCTGAAGCAGGTAATGTATTTGAAGAGAAAAGAAAACAAAATACACCAAAACCATAATGGAGGAACAGTTCATCATATAATTCAAACTTTCAAATAAATTTTCATTCAAAATTAAAATATAATTAGGGAAATAAAGAGGAAAATAAGACAGTTTTTTTCTATGTTTATTTTATAATGTTAAATAAATAAATATTGAATATATATATTTAGTTTGAAAAGTAGAAGAAAAATTTGTCAGGAATTTTTCTTGTTTATTTTGTAACATTAAATAAATAAATATAAAATATATTTGTGACTTTGTTAGCCTAATTCTTAAACCAACTCCCATTTCCAAAAGATATATATATATATATATATATATATATATATATATATGTTATATAAATTATATATATATATATATATATAAATTAATATATATATATATATATATATATATATATATATATATATATATATATATATATATATATATATATATATATATATATATATATATATATATATATATATATACGGTATATATATATATATATATATATATATATATATATATATATATATATATATATATATATAGTATATATATATATATATATATATATATATATATATATATATATATATATATATATAAGTAGTTAAAGTGTAATATTGGATGGCACTGGAATCCTGGAAATCCTGGAATCCTGGAAGGATTCCAGGATTTTGGAAAGTGGTTTCCAGTTTCCAGGACCTGGAAACTGGAAAGTACTGATTGAAATTTAGTAATTCCAGGATTTTCTGGAATGGTATGTTGTTCCAGGATCCAGGAACTGGATCCTAAATGAATATATATATATATATATATATATATATATATATATATATATATATATATATATATATATATATATATATATATATATATATATATATATATTATATATATATATGCTTAGAGAATATGTACATGCTTAGAGAATACGTACATGCTTAGAGAATACGTTCATGCAAGAGAGAATACACGCACACACCCCGCACCCCCTCCCTGCACCCCCTCGTATATATATATATATATATATATATATATATATATATATATATATATATATATATATATATATATATATATATATATATATATATACGTATAAGTACGTACGTACAAGTAAGGAAAGATACACGCGTGCGCGCGCATACATGCAAATTAATTTTTTTCGCGCCGACGCCGGCTCCGTCAGAGCAGCAGCAGCAGCAGCACGACATCCTCGCTGTTCAATCGCTGGCATTCGACTAAATAAAATGAGGGGAAAATGAGAGAGGGGAAATAGAGGGGAGAAGAGAAGGAGGGAGAGAGAGGGAAAGAAAATCTAATTATAGCTTAAGCCTAAAGAGAATAATTATCTTTTTAAAACTAATTGTCGTTTTTACATAGGCTAATTATAGCTTAAGCCTAAAAAGAATAATTATCTTTTTAAAACTAATTGTCGTTTTTAATTGGCAAGTGTAATTTATGACTTTTTGTAAGAAGGGGAGATTTAATTCCTTTGTATTGAACCCTCACTTCAACTTGACAGGTTTAAAAATTTATGACTTTTTGTAAGAAGGGGAGATTTAATTACCTTTAAATGACAGGTTTAAAAATTTATGACTTTTTAAGAAGGGTACTAAGCTACAGACAAAGGTTTAGGTTACAACTCTTTCTTTTAAAACTAATTATCGTTTTTAATTGGCAAGTGTAATTTTGAATGACAGGTTTAAAATTAATGTTTTAGGGGAGAAGACGTTTTCGTACAAGGGACTCAAATTTCATAATTATTAACTGTTGAAAAAAATCTTTTAACTCTCAATACAAATAATAATAATATTATTATTATTATTATTATTATTATTATTATTATTATTATTATTATTATTATTATTATTATTATTATTATTATTATATATATATATATATATATATATATATATATATATATATATATATATATATATATATATATATATATATATATATATATATATATATATATATATATATATATATATATATATATATATATATATATATATATATATAATTGTATTGGTTAGAGGCACACAAACATACGTACATACGTACATACATATATACATACATACATACATACATACATACATACATACATACATACATACATACATACATACATACATACATACATACATACATACATACATACATACATACATACATACATACATACATACATACATACATACATACATAAATAAATACATATATATACATAATACATACATATATATATATATATATATATATATATATATATATATATATATATATATATATATATATATATATATATATATATCAAACCACCCGCCCCTTCACACCCCCACCCTACCCCCATCCTTCCATGATCTATAGCTTCAGCGATCTATTGATTCAAGTCATATTTTGAGTATCATTTTGGGTAAACATAAAGTTCTTTATATACTAACCAACGATTATATGCTAACGTAACAAGTTTTTACATCAATAAAGCTAACATATCACAACCTGAACTAAGAATATAGTATACAACGACAAACCTAACATACCTTACGCTCAACTAAACAGCCAACATTATCAAAGTTCCATACTTAACAGCAGTAAGTAACTAACATTACATACACAACGTAACCTGTTCACACTTTTTCAAACGCATCTGTAACATATCATAGGTATTTTACCTTAACATAGTAATATTTAACAAAAATTTATCATAACCTCACCTAATTATCATACTAACCAGCGAATATATGCTGACGTAACAAGTTTTAACATTAATAAAGCTAACATAGCATAACCTGAACTAAGAATATAATGTACAAAGCCAAACCTAACACAGACTGAGAAAGATACATAGGTATAGGCACCGGTGCTGGAGCCGGTGCGGTGCTGAGTTAGTAAACATTAGCTTAGCCTAGACAGACATTTCTATTTTCAAATCTCGTTTTTTTTTTATAAACGGCAACGAATATATATTTTTTTTTATTTTTTTTTATAAGTTTCATTTTATATTTACTTTTTTTTTTTTTTTTTTTTTTTTTTTTTTTTTATTTTTTTTTTTTTTTTTTTTTTTTTTTTTTTTTATTTTTATGTTTATAACTTAAATTTTTTTTTTTTTTTTTTTACATTTTTGTTTTTACTAAAATTTTTAAGCTTTTCATGTTTGTTTTACCCACCCCCCCCCCCCCCCACACACCTGTGATCTATTGGATCTATATTCATCTTCATCTATCTGATCTATTGATTCAAGTTATATTTTGTATAACATAACACAAAAACTTTTATTTATTTTTGTTTTGTTTTCTTTAAACATTTTGTTTTTACTAAAAAATTTATTCTTTTCATGTTTATAACTTAAAAATTTTGCGTTTTTACATACCCTAAAGCAGTAAATCAGTAAATCAACCAACAGTCCCTTCCATTCCCCACCCTTCCATGATCTATTGATCTATTGATCTTTTGATCTATTGATCTATTGATTCATGTCATATTGTGTATAACAACACAAAAACTTTTATTTATTTTTGTTTTGTATTCTTTAAACATTTTGTTTTACTAAAAAATTTATTCTTTTTATGTTTATGACTTAATTTTTTTGCATTTTTACATACCCTAAAGCAGTAAATCAGTAAATCAGTTAATCAAACCATCCAACCACCCTCCTACTCATTCGTGATCTATTGATCTATTGATCTATTGATCTACTGATCTATTGATCTATTGATTCAAGTCATATTTTTATTAAATTGCTATGTTTTACATACCCTAAAACGTTGTTGTAGTTGATAAATATATCAAACGTTCAAGTTAAATGAAAATATACAACACTTTTTCAAACATATCTCTAAAATATTAATGTTAATTTTACATTAACATTGTAATATTGAAAACTAAACAAAAATATATCTCATCCTAGCCTAACTGACATACAGCATTCATTAACAAGGTAACTAAAATTAGAAGTTTCAACTTACCAGCAGAAGTCGCCATAGCAAGCTCATTCTTTACTATACACAACCGCACAAAATATTATTATTATTATTATTATTATTATTATTATTATTATTATTATTATTATTATTATTATTATTATTATTATTATTATTATTATTATTATTATTATTATTATTATTATTATTATTATTATTCCACATAGATCTCACAACACTTTGCCTGCAGGTCCACGACTAGAAAATTGGTTGGTAAATTGTTCTCTACCTGACACCTATGCATTACGTAATCTTGTTACGTTCAAGGGATAGCCAATCAGAGAACTGTATTTGCTATGCCATCACGGTCAGCCAATGAAATTCGAGGAATGACTCATTAATCTTAATATCTTTTGACATATGTGAAGGGTAACGAGATTTATTACTTTGTACCCGACATCTTTTGACACATGAGAAGGGTAACGAGATTTATTACTGTGTTCACAATATCTTTTGACACATGAGAAGGTAAAGAGATTTATTACTTTGTACACAATATCTTTTGACACATGAGAAGGGTAACGAGATTTATTACTTTATTCATTATTATTATTATTATTATTATTATTATTATTATTATTATTATTATTATTATTATCATCATTATATCAACTATATATGTATATGAACATTACAAATCTAACATACCGCACACACACACACACACACACACACACACACACACACACACACACACACACACACACACACACACAATTATAGACACTTTACTTAATACATTAGCCTGGCAATCATCGTACTAACTTACTGATCACATGACTGCTATTTCTATGATGTCAAGCAAATGTGTAACATTTTCTAAACCTTGTTGGAAGACATTTACATTTTTCACATGTTTAATATAAACATTTCGTTTTGTTATGTATTTTCTTTTACGTTTCTATTATTCCTTATATTTATATTTTGTTAAAAGTTAGTTATTTACTTATTTATTATAGTTTTATTTATTTTTATTTTTATTTATTTAAAATAATCTATATATTTTTTAAAAAACTTATTTATTTTTGCTTATTTTGTTTAAAACATTTTGTTTTAACTAAAATTTATTTCATTTTATGTTTATAACTTAAAAAATTTTGCGTTTTTACATACCCTAAAGCTGTAAAACAGTAAATCAGTAGATCAAACCACCCACCCCACCCTCCTACCCTTCCATGATCTATTGAGTTATTGATCTATTGATTCAAGTCATTTCGAGTATCATTTTGAGGAAAACCTAACTATAAAAAGAAAAGTTCTTATACACTTGATCAACGAATATATGCTAACGTAGCAAAGTTTTCCCATTAATAAAGCTAACATAACATCACCTGAACTAAGAATATAATGTACAACAACAAACCTAGCATACCTTAAGCATGAATAAACAGCTAACATCAACAAAGTTCCACACTTAACAACAGTAAAGTAACTAACATAGCATAACAAAAACGTAACCTATTCACACTTTGTCAAGCACATCTCTAACATATCAATGTTAATTTACATTAACATTGTAATATTTAACAAAAATTTATCATAACCTTGTCTAATTATCATACAGACCTACGAATATATGCTAACGTAACAATTTTTTTTTTTTTTACATTAATAAAGCTAACATAACATAACCTGAACTTAGAATATAATGTACAACGACAAACCTAACATACAACAAAGTTCGATACTTATCAAAGGTGAAGTAGCTAACAACACATACAAAACTCAATGTATCCCAACTTTTCCAACATACCAGCAACAGCTAAAGCAGTATTATCTAACAAAATCCCTTAACAAAATGACCAATCTATCAAAGATACCTACATCTTGAACTAAGAATTGACACTACCTACATCAAAGTGTCTTGCATATCAAATATAACATCATTTTGAACTATGAATAAACGTGAACATTAGCAAAATTCTCAGTCAAACATTATAAAATAACCTATCGATCATACAGATCAACGAATAAACGCTAACATAGAAACTTTTTTATTTTATTTTTATTTTACTTATTTAAATTTATTTTATAAGTTTCATTTTACATTTATACTTTGTACTTAATTTATTTTAGTTTTATTTATTTTTATTTTTATTTATTTAAAATAATCTATATATTTGTTTAAAAACTTTTATTTATTTTTCTTATTCTGTTTAAAACATTTTTTTAACTAAAATTTATTTCATTTTATTTCTATAACTTAAAAATTTTAGCATTTTTACATACCCTAAAGCAGTAAATCAGTAAATCAGTTAATCAAACCACCCACCCACCCTCCTAACCTTCCATGATCTATTGATCTATTGATCTATTGATTCAAGTCATATTTTTATTAATTTACTATGTTTTACAAACCCTAAAACAGTAAATCTGCTAATCAAACCAACCGCCCCACCCTCCTATCCATATATATATATATATATATATATATATTATATATATATATATATATATATATATATATATATATATATATATATATATATATATATATATATATATATATGTTATATATATATATTTAAAGTG
>JABUQX010013262.1:7500-35344 GCA_015478945.1 Trachelipus rathkii | reverse complement strand
TGTATTAAGCACGTTGATTCACTAGATTTGCCAGAAAATGACACGAGCACTTACAAGATTTTTTCAGATGCACTTATATCTTTCAATTTTCATGCTCTCTCCAACAGTGAATATTTACAATTTTTATAACTTTTGCTGAGTGTGCCTTAACTTATTTCAGAATGAATGCTTCAGTCCATTCATATCTCTATAAGTTTCTTTCCAGAATCCAGAGTCGTTGCATTAGTTTATAAGTGAGATAGCTTAAATAAACTTGAAAGACAAAGCAAGTAATTAATACTGAAATTGCGAAGATGCTTAAAAGAAATGGAAAGAAAAAAAAAAAAAACCAACATTCCCCGATTGCATTTTTCGGTTTTCATGTGAATATACAGAGATAGATGAAAAACCGGGCCCACTGGGCTTTCAAAATAAAGGGGTTTTTGCTCAACCCTATCTTAAGTTATATCTCCATAACTTCCAGTATATTGCATAAATAGTATCTATGATTTGTTTTTCGAATCTTTGAAGAAATATAAGTAATTGCAAATTTAATATAGTAGTATATATATATATGATATATATATACTATTATATAATATAGTGATAGTAGTATATATATATAATTATAAATATATATTATATATAATATATATAATATATATAAGTATACTATATATATTATAGTATATATTATATATATATTATTAGTAATATACTATATATATATATATAAGAAGGTAAATATAACCATGGAAATTTCCATTCTCCGGCCGTGTTGAAGAGACTCCGGCCTCGCCGAATAAAATTTTCAATCTCCGGCCTCCGGCTTCTCCGGCCTCCGGCCTCCGGCTCTCCGGCCTCCGGCCAAATATACTTCTCCGATGCCGATACACTAAATATATATATATAATAAATATAGATAGTATAATAATATATATAATATATTATAGTATATAATATTATAAGTGAAAATATAATATATATAGTATAATATATAATATATATATTATATATAATATATATATATATATATATATAATATTATATATACTTATATAGTATATAATATATATACTATAGTAAAGGTTACTTTTACGCGACACTTCTTAGAAAAAAATTGGCGGGTGCCATTTTTTTCACAGGATTACCACCATCACGGGACTGGGCCAACTTTTAACAAGGAGGGCGCAGGAAAAAGAAGAACCGGAAAGCCCACCTAACCCGAACGCCCAAAAGCACTAACGCAAATATTCTCAGGGTGTTCGCAGATCGTGGGTTTTGAAGAGATTGAAGATTTAAATACAGTAGGAACAGAGATGGCAAGGACGTCTCCACAGAACAACGAGAGTGGCTGCGAAAGAAGAAGCACCACAACGAGTACGAGTCTGGAATTTTCAATGCCTACGGCAAAATTCATGCGAGAAGCATGCGGGCACCCCTCTGTAATGCGAGGTGACGCCAATGGATAGGTGAGATGAGATGTCAAATCTCCTCGGCATCTACCGTTGGAGTACCTATAGAAAAGAGAATAGTGCGCCAAACGATCACGTCGCAGAGAGTAGTAGGGCTTCAAGGAGAGTGTAGAAGTAGGGGACAGTGTAATTAGTTTCTATAGCTTGTAGACTCACTGCTGGTTTTCGCTGCTGGTGAGGGTAGTATTTAGGGGCAAGCTATGCCCTGGGATACCCTCAGCCCTGTTGGAGGAAAGTAAAGTGTGGTTCTTTTATCCCAAGACGGGGAGACGCTCACGTATCCCACGATCCCAATCGACCTACAGGTTCTTAACATCATTTCATATTGAAAAATAATGAAAAGGGCAAGCACTAACCACATAAGAGTGGAAGATTCATAGAAGAAGCAACAACGCTACTAATCAATGGCTACCAGTCCGGTAACATGAGACAACAGCTGAATCGCACTACAGCTAGTATCCAAGATAGAAGGAGCGCTAGATCACAAGGATGTGCATCAGGTCTTCCTGGATGTGATAGGGCATCTCAAGAAGAGATCTCCATTCTCATGTGACCATGGAGGATGCCGCAGGCTCCAAGGGCGTCGGACCCTTCAAACGATGCCCTGATAAAGAGCAACGTTGGGACAGGAGCGATATACGGCGAACTGAGAAGGGAGATGATCACTTGTGAACATCTGTGAGATGCCGCGCCAAGAGGGGTACTTTCACCCCTTTATATGTGACCCATTGGTGGTTGATAGTCTCCCCACCAAACTTAGTGAATTCCGGCATTCGAGCTGCCAAGATAGCGCGGAATAACCCTTAAACATTAATAGAGGCAAACACATGACAGTCCTAATGGAACTCAGCAACCGATGCCCCAATTGTACTCTTCACAATTCGGTGTTGGAAAGGGAAGCTAAAACATCAATCCGAGTAAAAACAGTTGATTCACTGCCCTTCACCAGGAATAAGAGGAAGCTAAGATACACGGCTCCTAAGATTGGTTATGTAATTACTTACCCTCTCATTGAAGTCAAATATCTGGGAGTAATCCTAGATCAAAAACTCACGTGGAATCCACACCTTAAAAGGGTAGTGGACAAAGGTACGATGGCCCTATGGACTTTCCGGAAAATGCTTGGCAAAACATGGGGACTGAAACCTAAAATAACCAATTAGTTATACATAACTGTGTCCAGACCTATAATCGACCTAGTGCCTCAACTTGTTTGTGGCCGAAGGTTAAACAAAGGACTGCACAAATAAACTGCAAAGCATTGCAAAGCTTGCATATCATAGAAATCACAGAAGACAATGCATTACATGAGCTACTGCAGCCTATGGATGCACTGTATGAGCTCCTTCCTCTGCATTTGCACAATAGGAAAAAATTAAAAAAAAAAAAAATTAAAAAAAAAAATTTTTAAATTTAAAGAAAAAAAAATAAAACAAATTTAAAAAAAATAAAAAAATTAAAAAAAATTTTTTAAAAAATTAAAAATTTTTAAAAAATTTTAAAAAATTAAAAAAATTTTTATTCTTTTTAAGTTTAAAACTAAATCTGAGCAATGGGAGTTCAATATTAAGACCAACACCCAGGAAGTCCCAGAGCCTCCAGAGCCTCCAGAGCGCCCCAGAGCCTCCAGAGCCTCCCCAGCCTCCCCAGCCTCCCAAGCCTCTCTCCAGCCTCCCACACCTCCCAGCCTCCCCAGCCGGCCCAGCCTCCCCAGCACCTTCGCTAGACTCACAAACCCTTCCCCACCGAAATCTAATTGATCTCATTGATTATCGAGTTAAGTCATATTTTGAGTATCATTTTGAAAAAAAAATAGCATAAAAAATAACGTTCATTTTTATTTACTGAACCAACGAATATATGTATAATTGCGACCAAAGTTTCCACTATCAATAATGCTAACAGTCTCTCAATCGAATTAAGAACTTATAAGATACAACGACAAACCTATACACCTTAAGCATGAATAAACATCGCTAACGGATTAACAAAGTTCCAATACTTAACAACAAGTAAAGTAACTAAGTAAGTAACATTGAGCACAGAACGTAACCTACTCACACTTTGTTCTACAATATCAGGATATTTTTACGGTAGTAAGCATAGTAAATATATTAATCAAAATTTTATTCATAACCTTGTCTTCATTTATCAATACTGGCCAATAGATATATGCTAACGTAACAAAGTCTTCCCATCAAATATGCTAACATGTCATAATCTGAACGAATGTATGTGCATTGACCAAACCTAACACCAATTAACACCGTATATGAAACTGTTAACATTAACAAAGTTCCATAACCTTAACAACAGCTAAACGCTAACTAACTTATTTTGAGAATTTAGTCAGTTAACAATTTGTCTAACCATTATCAATTGGATAGTTTGTTACATTACACATAGTAATATTTTTAAATTTTATCAAACCTTTTTATGAAAACAAGTTTCAATGAATATATGCTACGTAACAAAGTTTCCACATCAAATAAAGCAAAACATACGTGCTCTGGGTTAAGGTTCCATAAATCGACGAACCTAATACGCATCTAAGCCACGACTAAACTGCGTTAACATTAACAAAGTCCATACTTAACAACAGTAAAGTAACTAACATGAGCGCAAACATTCCTACTTCACACTTTTTTTCATTTAACTTATCATGCGTATATTATACATTAACATAGTAATTATTTACAAAAATTTATTCATAAAACCTAATCTAATTATTCACACTGACAACAAATATATGCATAAACATGACAACAAGTTTCCATAACAATAAAGCAAACAGCAGTCATCTAAACAAGGAATATAATGTACAAAGCCAAAACCTTAACATACCTTAAGCGTGAATAAACTGTTACATTAACAAAGTTCCACCACTTAACAACATAAAGTAACTAACATAGCATACAAAAACAAAACTTAATCTATTCACCACTCTCTTAAAACAATATCTCTAACATATCGTTTGTAATTTACAATTAACATAGAACATTTAACAAAATTTATCATAGCCTAACCTACATTATCATACTGACCAACGAACTTATGCTAACGTAATAAAGTTTGTCACATCAATAAATATTCTCCATAGCATCGTCCGATCCAAGAATGTATTACACGTTGATTTCAAAACAAACTCGTTTTTTTCATGAATAACACTGTTAACGTTAACAAAGTTCATACGTGGCAGTAAACTAATCTTACTTTAGAAGAAGATAACTAACATTGAGCGCAGAACCTAACCTACTCACACTTTTTCTAGACATATCATGGATATTTTACATTAACATAGTAATATTTAATTCAGATTTTGAAAGATTCAAAAAAATTTCAGTTACTTACTCAATGAATATTATGCTAACGTAACAAAGTTTTCACATTCAATCAAAGAAACATAAGCATCACCTAATCTATAATATTAATGTACAAATGTCAAAACCTCTAATTTATAACTTCCGTCTATGATCCGTCGTTAGGAATTAACCAGCAGGTCGAGAATTAAAGATCATTAAGAACGAATAGGTACGAAACTGATACAGTAAAGAATTCTTAACAATTTGATACAGAACTTTTAATCGAATTTATTTAGTTTCTACTTTATATAATTTGAAGAGGGTCGATAACTTTGATCTTTAAAATCAATAGAAATTTCATCAATTTCATTTTTTAAACATTTTGTTGTTAAAAAACTTTTATTTATTTTCAATTTCAATTTCTTTAAAAAAATTAGTTTTAAAAAAATTTTGAACCATTTTTAAATTTTATTCTTTAAAGACTTTTTTGTTTTTTTAAAAAAAACTTATTTAATTTTATTTTATTCTAAACGTTATGATTTATGAACTAAACAGTTATTCTTTTTCTATGTTTATAACGTAATAAAAATTTACATATTTACATACACTGTAAAGCTGTAAATCAGTGAATCAGTAAATCAACAACCCCTCCCTCCACCCGCCAAGTCCCAATCCTGATCTATGAGGTATTTGATCTATGATCTCATTGATCTAGTTGAATTGATCTTATTGAGTCCAAGTACATATCTAGAATAATCGTTTGGATAAACCAAGCCTAGGAACTATGTTCTTTTTATACCTAACCCTCGCATATATGCTGACATAACAAAGTTTTCACATCATTATAAAGCTTACATAACCAAACCTGAGTAAGTAATATCTAATGGGTAATAACCAAGACCTAAACATTACCTTACAAAGAACGAATAAACATCAACAATTATCAAAGATACCAATACTAAACAACAGGAAAGTAAACATGACGACTGCACTACAAGACCTACCCTCATTCACACTCTTTTTTCAAAATATCTCCTAAATACACTGTATTTTACATATAACATAGTAATATTATTAACAAAAATTATCATAACTAACCTATCTAACTACTGAATGAAGAATAAATGCTAACGTAAGCTAAAGTTTTCAACATCAATATAGCTGAACATATAACCTGAACTAAACAAATAATGTACAGCCTCAACCTAAAACACACTCTTAAGACACGCAATAAAACAAGTTACATTTCAACAAAGTTTTATAACTAAAAACAGTAAAGCTAACTAAACATTGCATCATAACGTATCCTATTCACACTTCTTTCTCAAACATATCTCTAAGCATATCGATTTTATTATTTTTAACATTAACATATAACATTTAACATATATTCTCTACCATAACCTTAATCTAATTATCATACCTAATAAATAGATGATATGCTGACGTAAGCAAGTTTCAAAATTAAATAAAGTTAACATATATCCTGAACTAAGAATAATAATGCACAATGACCAAACCTAACATAACCTTACTTATCGATAAACTGCTAACAATAACAAATTCCATACTTGAACAACAACTAAAAGTATAACTTAACAAGCAGACGAACGAAACATGTAACGAACTGAAGTGTTTCCTGTTTCACTCAGAAGGTATCAGATACAAGTCGAGAAAATGTTCAAACTCCTTCCACTTTTCGAAACATTACCAATACCTATGATTCTTCTTTGGTTCGTTTTTGAAACATTAAGCAATAGATTTGATTCTTGTTTGTCACAGGGTCAACATAACAAATTTATTAAAAACATTTTAATTTTTTCTAATGTCTTTATGTTTTATAACAGCTCTAAAAACTTTTATTTTTAATTTTATTTCTTTTTTTTTTTAAACTTTTATTTTTAATTTTATTTCGTTAAAACTTTCTTGTTTTTACTAAAATTTTATTCTTTTTATTTTCATAACGTAAAAAATTTGTGTTTTACATACCCAAAAGCAGTAAATCAGTAAATCAACCGATCCACCCTACTCTCCTCACCGTCTCCTACCCTCCCATGATCTATCGATCAATCGATCTATTGATTCAAGTCACATTTCGTGTATCATTTTGGATACACATAACATAAAAACTAAGTTCTTTATACACTGATCAACGAATATATGCTAACATAACAAAGTTTTCACATTAATGAAACTAACATAGCATCATCCGGTCTAAGAATATAATGTACAACAACAAACCTAACACATCTCAAACCCAAATAACTGCTAAAATAACAAAGTTCCATACTGCGCAATTGTTTTAGTTTTTTTTATAGTTTTAAAACGGAAATGCATACTTTTTTTCAATATACAGTTTAATAACAATTGCAATTTAATTTTAAATCTAATATTGAAAATATTTAACAAAAATATATCATAAGCTTGTCTAATTATCATATCGATCAACGAATATAGGCTAACGGAACAAAGTTTTCTATAATATAATCCACAACGACAAACCTAACACACCTTAAACATGAATAAACTGTTAACGTTGACAAAGTTTTCACCCTCTCATGATCATGTTTAGTAACAATAACATTCAAAAACGAACCTATTCACACTTTCTCAAGCATATCTCTAACATCAACAATGTTAATTTTACATTTGATACTTGAAGTACGACCAAAAAGTTTCCATTAACAGTATTTTATTACAGGGTTCAATGAATATACGCTAACGTAATAAAGTTTTCACATCAATAAAGCTAACATAGCATGACCAGAACTAAGAAACAAATGTACAATGACAAACCTAACACCACTTAACGTGAATAAAACTGTCAACATCCAAAAGGAAAAATACCACAAGTTCAAACACTTAACACCAGTAGAGTAACTAACATTGCAGGCAAAACGTAACCTACTCATACTTTTTCAAGCATATCTCTAGCATATTAATGTTAATTTTATCGCATTGATACATAATATTTAAAAGCAAAAATTTAGTCAACAATCCTTGTCCGTATTACATACAAACAACGAGTTATATCTAACTAACAGAGTTTATTTAGATCTTATCTTAGTAAACAGTTAAGAAAAAATATTAACATTTAACCTTACCTAAATATTTTCAACCCAACCCTCCTCTTGCACCCATAACTAAACTTTTATCCAAATATAACATAAAAATAAAAAAAAAAGAAAAAAAAATAATTAAAAAAAAAAAATAAAAAAAACAAAAAGATTAAAAAAAAAAAAAAAAAAAAAAAAAAAAAAAAAAAAAAAAAAAAAAAAAAAAAAAAAAAAAAAAAAAAAAAAAAAAAAAAAAAAAAAAAAAAAAAAAAAAAAGAAAAAAAAAAAAAAAAAAAAAAGAAAAAAAAAAAAAAAAAAAAAAAAAAAAAAAAAAAAAAAAAGAAAAAAAAAAAAAAAAAAAAAAAAAAAAAAAAATAAAAAAAAAAAATAAAAAAATAAAAAAAAAAAAAAAAAAAAAAAAAAAAATTTCTTTGAATAAATATCTTAGTAAAGTATAGTTACCGAATTTAAAGCAGTAGGAAGCACGTTAAAGTCAGAAATGTCAAACCATCCGACCCCTACCCCGTCCCGTCCCTACCCTAGACCGATCCATGACATTTTGATCTATTGATCTATTGCTTTCTAATGATAGTATAATTCCAGATAAACATACTAGAAGATATGTTTCTTTAGTTACTAAGCCAACGAATAATAGTTTTAATCGTATCATTGTTTCACAATTAAATAATAACTAACATAGCATTACCAGAACTATGGATATAATGTACAACGGACAAAACCTAAACACACGCGTTAATGCCACTATTAAACTACTAAGACATAACAAAGTTCCATAACTTAACAACCATGCGATACCTAGCAGCATCGCGACAAAACGTACCGTATTCACACTTTTTCAAGCATTATCTCCTGAACATATGTTCAATTTTACAGTGTAAACCACTATGATTTAGTCACATTTCGTATTGTGATGCATTCGGATAAACACAATAGCACAAAAATGAAATCTTGAGGTATACTTAACGCAGGAATATAATGACTAAACATAACAATTGTTTCCGCATTAATGAAGCTAAAATAGCAATCAATGAACTAGAAAAACACATGTTACAACGACAGAACCTGTAACACAAACTTATGCACGAATAATAACCTGTTAACATAACAAAGTTCCACACTTGAACACCAGTAAAGTAACTAACATTGAATACAAAACTAACCTATTCATACTTTTCGCAAGCATATCTGCTAACTATTAACGTTGAATTTTACCATTGACAGAGGAGTAATATTAATCAAAATTTCACAACCCATTCCCCTCCCAGATTTCCAACAGACCAAAACGAATAAACTGTTAAAACATTAAACAAAAGTGTTTAAAAACATACAACATAAAATAAGCTTCTGCAATGGGAATCAAAATATCATTGTAAATCTGTAATTAGTTTGACGATTTTTAAAGCAGTAAATCAGTAAATCAGTACAATCAAACCATCAACCCCTCCCCACCCCTACCCCATGATCCTTTGATCTATTAATCTATTATCACTGTCACATTCGGCATTTACCCCTCCTTCGAAGGGTAAGGCCGTCGCCGGCTTCGGCTATAGCCCAAAACCCGCTTTACACCCCTTCGGGTGATCCTCCCGATCTCAGGATTCACACCACTCAAGGGCGCATTCCTTGGTTTTCATATCGGGGATGTTTGATGTGTGCTTTTAGATACCTCCTTGGATAATGAAAACTGTTTTGTAAACGAAGAATGTTAAATATTAGTATGACAATGTAAAATTAACACTAATTTGTTAGAGATATGATTGAGATTTTGTAAGATATTACTGTGATAACTGACGATGATATGTTAGAAACGTGAAGCCTAGTTTAAGTTTTTTGTTTTGTAGTAATGTTAGGGTGGTTTGCCCGGGGAATTTTGCAAATGTTACGTTTTATTCAACAGTTTCAAATGGATTTATTACTCGTAAACGAAGTGACACATTGAGATGAGGGGGATATGTTATAGACATTTAAAACAATAGGACCCATTGATGGTTCATCGTTTCATCAAGTGATATTGCTAGAATACGGCTATTTAAATCCTATAGTCCCAATGAGAAACAGGTAGGGGGGAACATATCATATGTATGACCTGTTAGCCACTTTACCTGTTGATAAGTAGGATTCTTCCACAATGCTGGCGGCATTATTCATACGCCTAGGATAGTAGTTTGCAATGCACATTATATCTTATTCGTATATGAATATGTTAGCTTTATTGATGCTAAAACTTTGTTGCGTAAGCATATAATTCGCTAGTCAGTATATAAAAAAATTTTTTTTTTTTTAGTTTTACACAAAAGAGAATCGAAAATTACGTCATAAAATAGTTCAATAGATCATCGGCGGGTGGGTGGTGTAACTGCTGGGGAATGGTGGTGATTACGATTTACTGCTTTAAAATCAAGTAAACTATTACACTTTACTTAAAAATCAAATTTATATCAAAGAACTTATTTTATGCTTAGTATGCTTTAAATAAAAGTTTGTTATGTTATACAAAATGTTGGTTAAAACTGTTATGTTTGCAATTATTCGTGGATTATAATTTAGAACGATAGTTATGCATGAATTTATTGTTAAAATACGAAGTTGATTAAAAATTTGTTAGCGTTAGCATTATATTCGTTTCAGGGTATATATAGACAGGGTCTATGGTAAATTTTGTAAAGTATTAAGCTGTTAATGTGTAAAGGATTAACTATTAAAATGTTAGAGCATATGCTGTTGAAAAAGGTGAAAGTAGGTTACGTTTTGGACGGAATGATTATGTACTTTACATGTTTTTGTTAATCTGCAAGATGAGCGAAGTTGTTAATGCTAGTAGTTTATCCGTACGATTATGTATAATGGGTAGGTTTGTCGGTTGTACATTATATACTTATTTCAGGTTATATGTTAGCTTGATTAATGTAAAAACGTTGTACGTTAGCAATTATTCGATCTGGCTTAGTATAATAAAGAACTATATTTTTGCTATTATAGTTTATGTCCGGACAATAATTGGATAACCACGGAAAGAAAAAAGATAACATAGATCAAGCTAGGGATATAGAATTCAAAAGATTCATGGAGGAGAAGTGGTGAGGGGGGAGGTTGATGCTGTTTGATTACTGATGTTACTGCAGTTACTTCGTTTAAAATCTAGAGTGTAAGACTATTACAATTTTGGCTATGATAGTTTTTATTCAAAGAACTGATTTTATGTTATGTTTGATGAAAAACTTTGTTATGTTATCAGTTATTAGTTTGTCAGTGTGATAGAAATTTTGATAGGAAGTATTTGTTATTCATGATTTATTTTTAAATATCTTTTATGTGTCAAATGTTAAAATTGAATCGTTTTTAAGTAATGTATAAGAGATTTTGCTTGTGTAAAAAGTTATGATTTAGTTACGTTTTGATTGCAATTTAGTTTACTTGCTTATTCGGTAAGTGTGAGAACTTGTAATATCGCTTTAACACTTAATTACCGGACTGCATAAATTGTGTTCAGGTTGTAGTTGCTAGCATCTATTTCTGATTTCACTATTGATGCTTTATGGAGGTTATTAATTAGAACATTGTGTATGTTTAGATATATCCCACAGGGTAGTATAAAAAGCAGTTGTCATTTGAGCTATGGCATTTAGTCACAACAAGGTTACTCGAAACATGATGACGTTAAATCAAATAGTTAGTTAAATGTAAAGATTAACATTCATTTAGAAATAGCTTGAAAAGAGCGGCGCATGTGAATAGTACGGTCTTATCTAGTAACCCGGCATTTTTGTTTTGCTACTACCTTTACTGATTAGTTTAAGTATGGAACTTTTTTAATGTAGTGGTTTTCACCTAAGGTGTGGCATTTAGTGGTTACATTCTATGATCTTATTTTCTGTGTAATGCATGTTAGTCTTTAGTAATGTGAAAACAATGTTACGTTAAGATATATTTGCGTAGGTCGATATATAGAGAACTTATTTAGTGTACTATGTTTATCCAAAGATTTAAATGACTCGCAGTATAGTGACTGAACCAGTCATAGAGTCAATAGATCAAAAAGTCATGCCGGTTCGGGACACAGCGAAGGTGTGCACACAGAGTTGCAACAGGATGTGAATCGAAATTGAAAGAAAACTGATTAATTATAAAGTTAGACAAGAGATAATGTTAAGTGATGAAGTAAATTCTAAAAAAAAACCATACATACTTGAAATGAAAATGTATTGTTTCATTTAATGTTATGTATACATACAAACTATTGTTGTCTTATGTTTGAAATTATATTGCTCTGGCTTTATGGTATTTAGTAGAGATTATGATACATATTTTTGCTCATAAATCATTATATATGATAATGTAAAAAAACTTGTGAAGTGAGAACCCGTCATAATAGTTGTTTGCTATGACTAACATAGGAAAGATGTATAAATTTTTGTTACACATAACTTTATTAATTTCTAAATTAAAATTACAACTTAATATGATAATCCATATGCACTTTGAAAAAGTATGAGCTAGTTAAGTTTGAATGAAAATGTCAGTTAACTTTAAATCGTAGCTCTCGTTAAGTGTGGAAATTGTAATGTTAAAGCCTATTTAATGTAAGTCTGTGTAGGTTAAGTAGTGAAAAAATTATTTGTTCAGATTTTCAATTTGTAGAAATTTGTAGGCATGAGAAAAAGAAATTCCATATTTAAAAACCGCCGAAGCTATTGATGATTATAAAAAAATTGCTTGAATCAGTTTTGATGATGGCGTTTCAGGTGTTAATGTTTTAATGTAAAATAAAAAAATTATTAATTATAGAGATTTGAAATCGATTTTTATTTGGGGTGAGGGGGTCACCGAGCAGTTTTTCTATTCTTGCTATAGTTATGTCTGTTTTAAGTTATTAAGTGATTAAAATTTTTTGATGGTATGGTAAGCTCTATATGTTAAGGTATTTATGCTATTACATTTGTATGAGTACCTATTATATTGAAACCCCAAGTCTGAAAGTAGAAAAATATATTAAGATTCGCGATAGCGTCATCGATAATCTTAGAAAAAGATCTCTAAGATAGATTTTTGAATTAGAATCACTCTATACATGTCTAATAACTAAAATTAAACATGAACTCCATATGTTACGGATATGACTGAAGAAAAAAGTATAATACGTTCCTAATTTGTGTCTCATATGTTAGCCTCGACTTGATATATGTTAGTTAGAACTTTACTGTTGTTAAAAGTGTCGGAAATTTCGTTAGTTCTAAAAAGTTTAGAGTGTTAGAGATGTGTATGGCTTTGATGTCTGTGTAAATTACCCTTAATTAAAAAGGATGACACTATGTTAGTTTCATTAATGTGATAATAATTCTCTATGTACGAAACTAAAATTACGGCTATCAGATGCTATAAAGAAAATCTGGTTTTTAGTTATGGGACCAAAAAAATGATTAAAAAGAAAGTACAATTGAAGTATTAATAGAAACTCAACGATAAGAAGATCATGGAAAATAGAAGAGGATGAGGAGAGGTAGCGGTGAGCATAAGGCTGACTTACTGATTTAATTGACTTTTCCTGGGTACTCGTAAGAAAACATTACAAATTTTAAAAAGTCCCTATAAAATAAAAAGCATAAAATTTTTAGTAAAAGAAAAATTAGTTCTTAAGAAATAAAATTAAAAATTAAAAGTTGTGAGAAAAAAAGTTTTATAGAAATAAAATTAAAAAATTAAAGTTTTAATTGTTATAAACAACAATTTAAAAAGAATAGAAAAAAATAAAATTTTTAAAACACTAGTTGCAGTGCTTAACAAAACAGCCCGTGCCTGAAAAAAACAACGAACAACAATAGTATAGACATTCAGTAATTTAGCGAAAAAAGAAAAAAGAAAACAGAGATAACTACTGTTATTCAGTAACTGTTAAGAATAACCGAAGAGCTCCGTTGAAAAAATTTATGAATTGTTTCTGATCAAATTAATAGTTGAAAAAAGAACTCACATAAAGCGTTCTAAATGTTTAGTTAAATTGTATGATCTGTTAGTTCAAATTAGTGTTTCTAAAGTATGGAAAAAAATAATGTTATAGTTAACAAATTTATTAAAATAATAAGGTATGCTCTGTATTACGTTTTAATTGTGCAGTTCCAATTATTAGATTACAGGATATATGTTACATTTCAACGATGTGAAAAATTGTTAAGTAAGAAGCATTATTGTCGACGAAGTATGAATAATTGTAATCTAAGTAGTCACTGTTGTAAACCTAGTTGGTAAATGTTAATATTTAGACTGTAAAAATAAAAATGATATCCTAGAGATATGTTTGAACACACAAGTACGTCGCAATGGACACGTTATGCACCTGAGAATGCTTACTTAATTATACATGTGGTTAAGTATGAAAATTTTGTTAAGTTAATCCTGTTTATTAGTGTTTAAGAGTTAACGGTCTTGTCGAGGTTAATGGCTTACTATTTATGCTACTTAGTTGATGATGTTCAGATTTATTGATGTGAGAAATTGTTAAGTAGAATTATATTAAGCGCTCGTAAAGTAGATACATTAGCTTCATTATATAAATTCTTCTTAGAACTGTAATATGTAATGTTAACAATCAAAAGGTAAGTGATTACAATAGTTCCCTAGGAGCATCATATTGAAGTAGGGAAGATGGTACTGGGTCATTGAATATGTCCGAAGGGCTAGACTCCATACATTTAATGAAGAGATGGGGCTGAATCAGAATGAATGTTCTATAGGGTGTTTAAGTAACTGTTAGTATTGATCGCTTAAATAAATATTATAATCCTAAATCAGGTTATGTGTTATGTTAGCATTTATTGATGTGAAAAGGATGTTTATTTAATTAACCATTCAATCCATGAAAAAGAAAAGTATTTATGAAACTATGTTGATAAAAATGATAATGATAAAATATGAATTGAGTAAAACTAGATAATAGACCAAATAGCATAAATAGATAACTAGATCAACACTAGAAATCAATGATAGCATAAATATAAAAAGATTAGGACTTCGAAAGGTGCGGTGGAGGGAGGGGTGGGACCTTGATTTAATGATTAAGATAGAATTTAAAGAATTTGAGTGTCATGCTAAAAATGTAAATTTTTAAAGTTATAAAAAATAACAAAAGAATAATAATTATTAGTAGGAAAAAAAAAAGTGTTAAAAACAAAAATTAAGAATAAGAAAAAGTCTTATTAATGAAAAAAAAAACCGTCATTTATTGCCCCACTACTTAAATAAATAAAAGATTTGCTTGGAAAAAATGAAAGTTTGAAATAGGTATTCTTTCTCCGTCTGTTGAAATAAAAGTGTTTTAAAAAAAGTCTTAAGAATATGAAATTGAAAATAATAAAATTTTTAGAAAAAAAAGTTTAAAGAAAGGAAATTTAGAAGAATAGAATAATAGAAACATTTACAATTAAAATATAATAAAAACAACGATAAGAAATACAACTAGTTTGTTAAGGATATTATTAAGCCCATATAATGTTTATAAATAATTAAGGTTTGTATGAACATTGTTAGTTAAATTTACAATCCTGTAAGTATGATATGCTTTATTGATAGAAAGTCTCAGCCCGTATTGAAAGTCCCAAGGTATATTAACGTTTTGCTTATATGGGATGAGTACGGTTTGTTGGGTGAGTAAATGACTTAATCGCGGATGAATATGTTTGAAATTTTATGGATATGTAAAAATTTATTTGATGTTAAAGTCGGTGTTCAGAATAGTATAAATGATAATGAGAATTGAAAGAATTATTAGAACATGAACGGTAAATGAACTAAAATTTTGTACAGTTAAGTAGGTCTAATCGAATCGCGATTAATGCTAAAAAATAAAATGTACTATGTTAGAAAAAGTGTGTAAGCTATCGTTAAGTTAATCGAAAGATAAATGTTAGATAATTTTACTGTTGTTAAGTGATGGAAAGTTGTAAAAAGTTAAGAAGTTATTATGTGCTTTAAGTGTGTCTCACGGGTTCATTAATTGGGAATAGTAGTATTTGTGATAGATTATAGGTTCCGATGTCAAAATATGTGCTAAGCTTAGTTTCACTGCTGAAAAGTATGTTTCGTAGAAGATTAGTATAATATTAGTTCAGTATGTTAATGTAGTTAGGAATGTGGAAGGTGCTATAAATTTTAAATATTGTTCACTCACAAAAAACTTTTCGGAGATATGTTTGAGAGCAAAGTGCGTGAATAGCATTTAAAAGTTATTTATATTTATTGTATGATAGTTAGCTAAATAGTTTATGTGTGGAAATCTGTTAATGTTAAAACAGGTCTATTAAAGAATTAATTTATGTTACTTTCGGATTATGTTAAATCCTATATAACTTAGCTTAAGATGATGAATATGTTTTGATTATATGGATGGAAAAAGCTGTTGAGATTAGAAATATTAACACAGTTGGTAAACGTGTGAAATAGATTATTATGATGAATTTTTGTTAAATTGTTTAAATATGTTAATTGTTAAACAAAATATCAGTATGTTAGAAAAAGTGTGAGTCAGATATGTTTAATCAGCACTAGAACTGTTTAGTAATTAATGTTGATAACTATGAATTTTTTAAGGTCAGAAGTGTTATTAGTCGATTAATGCATATTAGCTCTGTGTAGTACCTGTAAATAAAATCTAATTAGGTTAAGTTATATATATATGTTGCGGAAAAATTTCGTTAAGCTAGCCATCATATTAAATTGATAAGTAGGATAAATTTCAGGATAGAGTTTTGATGAATAAAACTTCGTTAAATCTTAAGAGCATACGGCTAAGTACAACCAATATAAGACTGAGGTCATGATAGGAAAAGAAGTAGGGACTAGTTCATCGTTAATGTTGATAAAAAAATAGTTAGTTTAAACTTTAAATGTGTTTAAGTGTGCAAAAATTTGTTAATAGTTAGCAAGCCTTTGACTTATGGATGATTACATGTATGCTGCTATGTTTGTGAGTCCTGAATGATAAAATAACTATTGGAAGAGATGTAATACAAATCTTCCAAATTATTGACTGTGGAAATTTGTGAGACCGGTACTTAAACTAGTATTAGGTGTGGTTGCAGGGTTGATAAAAAAAAAATTATTTTTTATGATATTTTTTAAAGTAATGTAAGCTACTGTTAATTAGATAATAAAAGCAATAACAGCTCATATTGATAGATAAATGCTCATATTGAATTAAGTTTGGAGGTTGTGAGGATAGTAAGTTGGGGAGCTGGAGCTATGGAGTATATGGCAGTGTTGGGAGGCTATGGCACGCTATAGTGGAGACTATAGGAGGATCTGAGGGAATATGCAGGATAATGGACAGGATGATGTTGGTTGGTTTATTTAATATAATGAAATAAGTAACTTTTAATACCTTATTATGACAGAATATAAAATCAGTTAGTTTAATTTTTAAAAAAAAGGTAAAAATTTTAAACTTTCTTTAATTTTTTTCAAATTTTTTTTACATTTTTTTTTTAAAAAAACAAAATTTCTTATGTTTTTTTAAAAAATTTTAATTTTTTTTTTATTGTTTTATTTTACTTTTTTTTATTAATTAAATGATAATAACTAGAGAAGTAATATAAGAAAATGCTATAAAGAGTTTTGGTCAAGTTAGTATCGTTAAAGTATTTAAGGCGGTTTGGCGGAAGGAGAAAACAGAATTTGGGGTGTGATAAAGGAGATTTAAATAAAAGAATTATGATGTAAATGAATGATAAATTCACTTATCATATAACTTAAAGAATAAAGCAATACATTATTCAAAAATTAATTAAGTTAAGAATTAGCTAACCAAGGAGCTTATTGATAGACATTTAAACAAGATTATATTAAAAACAGAAGAGAAATAGATAATTATGTGAAATAGAATGATATATTATATAATTGTAATAAAGAAATAAATTAGAATAATCAATATTCTTTAAGTCAGTTATATAACTGGGCATATAGAATATAACAGAGAGAAATGTCATTAAGAGTAGATGTTTTACAGTAAAGTAATAATATATCGATGTAATATATTGTGTTAATTTATTAATATAGCACATTTATTACATTTAATTAATATATATTATACACATTATTTGCACTATATGTTTGGATATGTGAATTTTAAGGTCTGGGAAGAATATCGCTTTTGGGTAAGTATATGATATAACATTAAAAGTAATTAATATCAAAATATAATTCTATTAAGAGACTTAAGGATTGTTAATGATATAGAATATACTCATAACTAACGGTAACAATTGTAATTCGATTTGTGTATTTATTAAGTAATGTTGATTATAGAATTAATTTAGTAAAATATTTAGCTAGACCACTCAAGGTAGAAGAAAATAATAAAGATTAAACTTCAATAGTGAATATTAGTCATATAGAAATTATATGTTTTACTCTAAGTTGTAATTATAAAAAAATTTTATCATTAAAATAAGAGACTAAAGTCGTTATTACTTCGAAGGTGAGAATTGTGCAAAAAAATGTATGAGTCAGAACAATTTGCTTACTAATATAAAATTGATCTGCTACGCTATGTCTATTCAAACCTATATTTAAACAAATGAACAATATATAATAAAGATTATAAAATAATAATTAGATCAAGATAAAGAGGCTTGTGAGTGAGTCTCATATGAGGTTGAGAGATAAGGTGAGATGAGAGAAGGAAGTATAGAGTATTAGTAGAATAGAGTTTAAAAATAATTAAATTAAAGAGAGTATGATAGAAATGGAATATTAAAAGGTGTATGTTAAGGACGTCCCGTATATACTATTATATATACTAATAGTAATAGACGATACGTTGCTAACTACGTGATACTACGCTACTACGACATTCCTACTTATCGCATACATTATCGGGCAAACTAGGCCTATATATAATATATTATAGTATATATGATTAGTATACTATAATATAATATAGTATATATATAGGTAATATTCATATAGACATTACCCTCACTATAGGCCGCCATAGCCAATGGTAACACCACCCGCCGGTATAAAGTACTAATTATACTCGCATACTCGTCATAGAAGGGACTAGGAGAAAGATCTTGAGAAGCTGGGGTGGAGGTGCAACAGCGGCAATAAGAAAGGTTAATGCGAGGGTTGCAGAAGGAACGAGGATGGAAAAAAGTAGAAAGAAGACAATTAAGCGGGTGACGAATGACAACGGAGGATAAAAAAATAATAAATTTTAAGAATAAGCACATAATAATAATTAATAATTAATTAATAAACTCAATAATAATAATAATAGATAATAATATATAGCATACACTAATGAATCACACTTAATAGATGAATAATTCAATATTAATACTAATAATAATAATAATACCTAGAATAATAATAATAATAATAACAAAAAAAAGAAGTAATAATAATAATGAGGTCAATAATTTTAATTAAATGTAATAAATACCACAACAATAATGAAATTAAATAAAATCATAATATGATAATAATAGTACTTAAAGACATTAATATATGGTATTTATTAAGAAAGAAAGAAAAAAATTAAGTATGTAAAGTATCAGAAAGCCGTGATAGGATGGAAAGATGTCAAATCTAGGTAACTAAGTATTAGAGTAGTTAGGACAGAAAAGAAACATGGGAAGTAAGAGAAATATTTTGACGTTAGCATATACGGGGAAAGATAAAATAAATGTTTATATAGTGGCGAGTTGTTAGGTATAGTATTAAATGGTCCATTAAAAAAAAATAAAATATAAAATAGTTGAAATAAAGTAGATAAAAATAATAATATTGTGAATATTAAGGTTGAAAAAGGTGAGATATACCATTTACAATAATGTAAATAAATTAGAGAAAAACAAATAAAAATATTTATTATCATGAGAGGAAGGTGATATACTACTGATTATAGTACTAGGAGTAGCCCTATTATTAGTACTAGGGTGTAGTTAATAGTTTACCCGCACTATATCCCTTACTACCTACTATATAAGTTGCTCACAATATGCCCTACTAATATAATATACTCTATTAGTGATTATACGGTATGATATATATCAGGTGATACTAGTATGACTTGATCCATAAATATTGAGCTATATATATATAGTAGAGTAGTTATGTATATATAGATATATACCTATATATATATATATACACAGTAGTCCTTCATTAGTAACTATCACCTATACTATAGTATATATGATACTACTATAGTATAGTACTACGTATACTCCACTCACCCAGTACTATACTACTAGTATCATATAGGCTACCCTCACCTTATGTAGGGTACATTGATATACTAGACTACGATAGTTAAGTATATACCCTATACTCAGATACATACATATACTAGCGATAGTGGTCCCCCTATAGTGGTATATAAGATTACCTAGTTTAGTATGAATCACCCACTACGACCGTATACAATAATAGTCTACCTAGCCTATAGTACCATATTATTACTAGCTGTAGCTAGCCTATACTATAGGCCGGCGTATATAGTCCACGCTGCATATACCGCGCTATAGTATATATATATATAAGGGAGGATAGTAAGCTACAAAATTTATAGCGTTGTGAATGAATGAAATGTTCAAAAAAAAAAATCGTTTATAGTATAGTATATTACTGTACTATAATTTATATATTATTATATATATTATATATAGTATAGTATATAGTAGTACCCTTTTCTCCGAATACCCTCTAACCCTATATATACTAAAGGCGCTAATATATTATATTATAATGATAAAATGTCAGATTATAATACAAAATAAACTATATGGGTCCTATATATAAAGGTGAGCATTTTATGATGTAAGACAGCGAACAATTCTCAATCTAAAATTGACACTGCAAAATGGGTCGCAAATAAAGGTAAAATTTGAAAATTGTTATTAAAGAAAGCATAAAAAAATGATAAAATATTAAAAAAAAGAAAAGGAGAAGTTAAAATCAACTTTGTAAGATTAACTTTAAACATAATAGATAAAATTGTGATTCATGTTATGAGCTAAACATATATTTAAAATAAAATAAAATAAGAATTAAAATTAAAGCTTAATCCTATATATAATTGTTTATTTCGACCGCGGATTATTGCATTTATTTAAATATGAATTGTTAAAAAAAAAACATGAAAGTATAATATAGCAATTAAGGAAAGAAGAGAAATTTTAATAATTCGTTGATTAGTAGATTAAAAAAAAAAAAAATTGGCTAAAAGAATTAACATGGGACGAGCTAATAGAAATGAGGCGAGAAATAGTCCTAATATACTAGATACTTTAGTAATATACTACGTATCCTAGCCTATATCGTATGCATATATACGCTAGTTAGGCATAGTATAATAGTACTGACCTTACTATATAATATATACGTTATATCAACAGTAAATTATTACTAATAGTCTCAGATAAATACTAATATCCCATAGTAAGTATAGTACATATATGTATATATATATAGCTATGCGTACTCTATATATAATCAGATCTACTAGGAGACGATGAAGGAGACGAGTGAAGAGAAGGAGATGAGCGATCAGATCCCCCTCGCGGCGGCACAAGACGAGAGAGAGCAATCGTATACTATAATAAAATAAATATGCAAGAGAATAGCAAAAAAGAAGAAAACAACAATAAATATTAGTTAGGATTATGAAAAGAAGATTAGATTTTACTGTAAACAGAGAGTAAAGTTCTCTTCCAACGACTGTTCCGTACTTATCAAAAAAATTGAATTTACTAAGTATGAAATAAAAGAGGTGTTCTCATTGAATACTGAAAACAGAAAATAGTGTTACGTATAAATCACTAAAAACTTAAGATTTTACAAATGCCGTAACATAGGACAATATTATTGCTAGAATTTCTGTAAATTATATTTGATAAAAAGGAAGTTGTTTAAATTTGGACATCAGGGAAAATATAAATAAAGTTCCCTTTGTGTTATAAGACATTTTAAATAAAGTACCTTAAATAAAATGGAAATGTAATTGAAATTTAAACGCAATCTTAATTGAAATGCTAAAAATAAATTAAAGAATTAATTCAAAATAATATAGCTGAAAATATTTTGGCCTCAAACTACAGAATAATTCTTTACTACCCAATTTTACCCAAAAGCTGCTTACTAAATATTTTCAAAAAAATATACTCATTTAAAATATATTTATTTGAAAATCAATTTAAACGAATCAAAAAAGAGGAGGATTCAATCAGAAGAATATGCATTTTTCCTATTTTAATCTATTTACGAGCATGATTCATTTGAATATTGACTCTGAACTGCATATCAATTACATTTTTATTGAAGTAAATCGAGCAAAATTATGTAGATCCCGAAATTATTAGTGCTGATATAAATAGAGTACATCTGTGTATTCTTAACAAATCTTATCATAACCTGAACTAACAGGGACCTAAACCGAGATATAACCTAAATGTATCGATGGTGCCATAAATCTAGACCTAACCTAGATTGATCTACGTTGCCGTAAAACTAGACCTAACCTAGATGGATTGGCGCTCTCCAAATAATATATATATATATATATATATATATATATATATATATATATATATATATATATATATATATATATATATATATATATATATATATATATATATATATGCTGCTCTTTCTCTCTCACCATATTATGAAGTAAATCGAAGCAAATTATGAGTAGATTAAATTAGAATTATTCGTAATTTTCCTCGAGGGTATCCTCCATCTTGGAGTCTCGTTTCACAACACTTGAGGGTTTGAGCAATCTGTGAACAAAGGGATTTACTCATTTCAAAACCACTATTTATTTTGAAGAAATCAATTTAAACGAATCAAAGAGGAGATTCAATCAGAAGGAATGTGCATTTTTCCTGGCTTTTTAATCTATTTACGAGCATGATTCATTTGAATATTGACTCTGAACTGCGCTATCAATTATTTTTTATTGAAACTAAGTCAGCAAAATTATGTAGATCCCGAAATTAGTCTGGTGCTGATATAAATAGAGTACATCTGTGTGTATTCTTAACAAATCTTATCATAACCTGAACTAACAGGGACCTAAACCGAGATATAACCTAAATGTATCGATGGTGCCATTGTGCAGGTTAAGTTGTTAAGTTAAGTTAAGTTAGGTTGGGTTGTTGGGTTTGTTAGAAAAACTAATAAGCATTTTTTTTTTTTGATTTTGACTCATTTTCCTGTCTGCCATTTGGGCATAGGTCACCATAAATCAATTAGTTACCTATTCGGTGCTATCCATTTTGAAATAATAACTTAGCTTTTGTTAAAGAACTTCCGATGAAGTCATGAAAGAATAACTATACCTAACTCACCGAACTTTTTCGTTGAATTGTTTATCTTACGTTTGGCAAGGTCAATTTAGGGTTAGATTCATTGGTTAGAATGACTTCAAGTGACCAACTTCATAAAGGTAGATTGATTATCTGACGTTCACAAGACTGAATCAAATTTTTTCCTTTAGATTGTCGTTTTCGTTCTGGAAATCTTAGCTTATTCTCGAGATAAGTAGGAAATCTTGACAAAACGAAAACGCCTTAATTAGATCTTCAGTTTTTAAGAAATTCTCAATTTATTGAAAATCTTGGGGAAAATAATCTTTGATTCCACGGAAATGAAGTCTGAGAAATCTTTTTCTTTAAAACGATTGACAACAACTTCACTTTTAGCAATGTATTGTTTTACTTGATTTTCTACATCGCTGTTTTTGGAGTCATCATTTTAGTAGTCAAGTTTTGATTAATATCTAGTAGGACTTCGTCGTCAAAGAATGCGAATGCCGAGGTGTTTGGTGACAAATTTCATAAACGATTAGCAAAAGTTTATATCAGCAATACCAATTTCTGAACCTACATACTGTTAATATATTAATTTCAACAAAAAATGTAACTGATATACGGTTCACAGTCAATATTGAAAGGAGCCTTACTTTGTAAATAGATTCGGATAGGAAAATGCATATTCTTCTGATTGAATCCCTCTCTTTTTTGGTCCATTTAAAGTGATTTCGAAATAAATATATTTTAAATGCATAAATCCCTTTTGTCCACAGAGCTTGCTCACAGCTCCAGTGTTGTGAAACGATACTCCTCGTTGGAGAATACCACCGAGAAAGATCACAGATAATTATAATAAATCGTGATAATCACATCTATATAATTTCTGGCAGGATAAATAACTTGATATTTTCAAAATATTATTATTATCAATACACATTTAAGATATTCTAGAATAATCCGAGTCCTATGTTACACAGCATTTGTCTCACTTATGGCTTTCCAGAAAACTGACGAGTATCAGTTCCCTTTCTTTGGAGGAATAAAATTTAATTAAGAGATCAAGAGCGAATCTCTATTTTGAGGCTATAGACTTGAATGAAATTTTCTACCAAAATGAAAAAAAAGAGTTTCTTTATAAACTCGAAAAGAAAAAGAGTAATTTTTTATTCTAGCGGAATCTTTGACAATATATCCGACTCTTACATTGCCCTATTGACATAATACATGGACATTTGTATACGGCCCTTTGCCATATGCATGCATACCCCTTTATACATATGCCAGCCATACATACATACAACCACATATGCCTTATTTTAAACTACTTTTGTACATACATACATGCATACATATGTATATATAATATACATATGCTCTATATACTCTTATATCTTATATATATATATATGTAATACATATATATATATATATATATAATATATATATATATATATAATAATAATATATATATGTTATATATGTATATATATATATATATAGTAACATCATAACGTATATATATATATATAGCATAACCAACATATATGGCATGCCAGCATATATGCTCCATATATAACTGTATAACATATGTTTCAAACTTATTACTCATACTTAAATAATTTACAAGGAAAAATAGATTTGAAATGTTTTGTGACAAATATTTAAGAAGAGAATATTGGAGGCTTGCAGGAGTGCAAAACCTTATCGTGGTTTTCAAATTTTTACGTATATAAATTCAATATATATATATATAGTATATATATACTTCATACTCATAATATATATATATACATATGTATATATATATAGCCATATATATCGCCATATATATATATATATATAACAACATATATATATCATATACTCTTTCTCATATGTATATATCTCTCATGAAGCAAGCTAATAATTTTAAATAACATTATTTATTACATTTATTTATTTTAAGTTATTATTATTATTGTTGATTATTGTTCTGGCGTTTGTTGTTATTCTTCATTATTATTATTTATTATTCCATTGTTAATTATTATTATTATTAACCATTATTATTAGTAATTATTTATTAAATTATTATTATTATTATTAATTGCATTTATTATTGTTACTCAGTTTCAATTCATATATCTCCCATGTTATAACTTTAGTATACTATTATTAAACTGACGTGTTAGCAAATTGAAATTTTCAGTTACTTTGATGACAATTTATTAATAATCAGAAATTGATAGTGAAGTCAAGAAATTTATTATTGTTGATGGTATAGGAAACGTGAAAACAATTTTCTTATAATTCAATTACATTCTTTTCGAAATACTATATCATTGTTTTCATTTTCTAATATATTTTCTCATTTTCTAATATATTAAAGCAATTATATTCTTTTTGAAATTCTTTATCATTTTCTCATTTTCTAATATATTTTATCATTTTCCAATATATTTCTTGTAATATTTATAATACTATTAATAGGGGTCAAGTGGGAATCGAACTTTAAGGCCGGCCATCCTGACCAGCTGCCACCAGCATTTTCGCAGTTGAGTTTAATTCCTGCCCCGGGTAGGATAAAACTTCCACTGCAACTTTTTGGGAGTTTGTACCAGCGTCTCTCCATTGTGAATCAGCGCTCAACCACCTGCCAGCAGAGGCGTTTCTGTTTACCAGCAAATATGTATATATATATATATATATATATATATATACATATATATACATATATATATATATATATATATATATATATATATATTAACGCTAATAATAATATAGTATAATATCACATGTATATCTTCTTCCAACCTGCTCTTATACGCCTTAATAACGCAATACCATAGCATATATGTAACGCGCGCATATATGTAATAATATATATGAAATAATATATATATATACATTATAACATAATATAATAATATATAATAACTTGTTAATATCATATAATAATAATATATATATTATATATAATAATAATATAATAATAATATCATTATATAATAATATCATATATATGTATATGTATAATAATACTAATAATAAGAAATGAGAGATACAATATTAAATATTTACACATAACACCTGCATGCATGAACTATCATATGCTGCCATATATATAAATGTATATTTCGAACTTAAGCATGGTGATACCGGCCGCCGCCGCAGGCAGCAACGCAAATTGCAGGTACTTGGCGATGTTTTAATTGGTGGCTCTAAAATGCCGTTATACTATGTTGTTTATAGATTTGAATTCTTCAAAGAACGGATGAATCTGCTTTTATTTATTTCTTTTTAAAAATTATTGTATGTGTGCTTTTATTTATGTGGGAATAGACCAGATGGAAGACTGAAGAAGAAATGGATGGATTAGGTTGCGGAGGCTATACAACGTAGAGTATATATATAATAATATATAATAATATAATATATATGTATGTATATAATATGTATTATTTAATAATATATCAACATTTTTAGTATAATATATATAACAATAATAATAATAATAATAATAATAATATATGTAATAATAACAATAACAATAATAACCAACAATAATAATAATAATAACCATATGCTATAACCATATATATATATATATATATATATATATATATATATATATATATATATATATATATATATATATATATATATATATATATATATACCCTGCCTTATATATATATATATATACTTGCTTAATTGAAAGTTGACCTCCTGCTCCTGAGAAACGGGAGTTTCAGAGATATTGTGCCACACGGGCAGGCCGGATTCAGACGTCCGTCAGAAAGAATGCGGCAAAACTATTTCTAATGTCCGATCCTGGTCCAGGCGGTCAGCAGGGCGTAAAATCGTAAGTGTCAGGGAAGGAGGTATCTTCGGCGGGGGAGGGCATTATAAAGGAATTTTATGTTCACAAGAGGAAGAATGAATTCTGCAGAGGGTAAGCAGAACAGCATTACTCTTTTTGACGTTAAACTTTGTTCTGAGTGTTGATGTTCCGGAGAGGGGACATGCTGGAGTAGGTGATAATTGGATAGGCGGAGATCGATCTATTGATTAACTGAGTGTGGGTGTATTTATGTGTGGGGAATATCTGTGGCGGGGAGGGGGGGCTTGATTTGTATGTATCAGAGTAGTCATAAGTGAGTATAATTCTTTATCGTATAACACGCGCATAAATATGCCATACCACGCCACTTATATCTGCTGCTGCTGCCCTTTAATAACCATACTCCATATGCCACTTGCCATATATATATGCCTATATATATGTATATATATGTAGCATAACTATGCATATATATATATCTTATAATATATAATAATATATGCATATATATATATATATAGCCATATATATAATAATAATAATATATACAATAATAATAATAACAACATATAATATAATAACATATATATACATATATATGTATATAATAATAATAATAATAATATATATGATCGTCAAATAAACCACGGGTTGCGTGGCGATGGAAGGAGGTGAAATCAATTGGCGCAGAAGAACCAGGAGCCTCTATTGGACAATGACAGCCAACATGGTGGATTACTCCCCTAGAACCGTAGGTTGATAGAGTTTGAGGCCAAGATGCAGCCAAAGGGTCTCGCAGGAGGATGACTGCCTGAATCCGTCTTGGCATTCTCTTGATGAGTGGGCGAATGTCAGTAGAGTAATTTGATCATCG
>JABUQX010013262.1:0-2500 GCA_015478945.1 Trachelipus rathkii | reverse complement strand
TATATATATATATAATAATATATATATATAATAATAATATATATAATAATAACTGGATCTCCTTATATATACATATCAATATATATATAAATAATATAATATATGTAATATATATATATATATACGCACTGCTATATACTGCTGCTCTCTTTCTTTATGCTCTAATATATATATATATATACCGTCAAATGGGGAAAAAATGGTAGAATTTTGGCTATTTTTGTTTTTCTCAAGTCAAGAAAAATCAAAATTTCAAGTTACACCCATATTTAAATGTTTTTTTCCTCAAATATAAACCTTCTTAAATGTTATAGATTATAGAATAAAGAAAATATTAAAAATGTGAAAATAAATATTTTTATTAATTTTTTGGGGGTAAAACTGGTAAGTGCGTAGGGTAACAATGGTAATTTAATTTTTATTTCTCGTACGTTTGTGACTTACTAATTTAATTAATAGAAATATGTAATACAAGAATTAAACGTGTTAAAAAATAAATTTGGGTAAAAAAAAAAACATGTATAACATACTTTACTAGCATTACTAGGCATCATATTTTTTAAATTTTTTGTTGGGTAAAACTGGTAAGTGCGTGGGGTTAAAATTTTTATTTATCGTACGTTTGTGACACAAATTTAATTAATTGAAAATTATGTATTTAAACCCAGTATTAAACGTTAAAAATACATTTATTATTGAAAATATATAACTACATGAAGATATAGTTACCAGTTTTACCCAAAAGTGAAACCATTTATTAACTTAAAAACTAACTAAAAATAATATGACTAAAAACAATTATATTCATGGAATCTCATAATTTCACATCTTTTTATAGCCTTTTCCATTATTGCAGAAATGATGATCTCTTCCAGTCTTTGCAGTAACTGGCCTGCAGACCTTAACTTTTTGGAAATTTTTAACAAAAATGTTTTAAAATGAATTTTAGCGAGTTATAGTTGTAATTCATTTCATTTAAAATTATGAAGCAATATTAAAATATAGTCTTTTATCTGCCAAAAAAACCTTTCCCAATTTCATAGCGGTTGTTATTATGAAAATATAGCACAATTTCAAAACTTACAAGTTTTACACACAGAAATTAGTTTTCCCCATTTAACCATATATATATATATATATATATATACATATATATATATATATATATATATATATATATAATATATATATATATATATATACATATACTCTTTATATATATATATATATATATATATATATATATATATATAAATATATATATAATATATTAATGTATGTAGCAACCTTACATACATATATACTGCACTCACGCATGTAATATGTAGCTTAATAGCCAATAACCTACAGCCCAATGTACCTGTAGCCAACTTATATATATATATATATGTGTGTAGTATATATTTATTAATTCATTCAATATGTAAAAAATGTAAACATACTATAATAGAATAATATAATCAAAACTATAATAATAATAATAATACATGTTTGTAATCGTTTTTGTGACCAATAATGATAACATTCCGTTTGAAATCGAAGTGATTTAGTAATATCATATGTAATATAATAATAGTAATATATATATAGTATATGTAATATGTATATGTAATAATAATAATAACTAATAATATATATATATATATATATATATATATATATACATTTATTTACATTGCAATACATATATATACAATATAATACAATTTAATTCAATATTAAATATAAATATATACATATATATATAATGTATATACATATATACAATATATACAATTATAATACATTATTATATATATATATATATGGTTTCTACCAACATCAAGCGAAATAAAGTTTACAAGAAAAGGAATTTTGCTGGGGATTTTTTGCAATAATAAAAACTTTAAAAAAATGGTCGTATCTTTATATGGGAGAGGTAATAATTAATTTAGAAATTAGTTTATTAAACCAAGAACTCGACCATCTCAAATTTACAGTTCATGGGAGACAATCATTTACTTTCTATGAGATGATAAGTAACTTTGAATTTTATATAAAGATTGCTAAAATAAAGTTTTTAAATCATTATAGTTATATTATTTTGTTTTGTTTTTTTTTTTAGTTCTGAATTGTTTGCATTTCTAACCTGAATTGGAACTAAATTATATGCTGCCTTTGCTACAAGTAAACAAAGGAAAAAAAAGCTTTCAATCCAATTTTTATTGCAATATTGTATTATTCAGTTGTATATTTATATGAAACGAATGTAACACATTAATTTAATCGGCTATAAATTATTTCCCAAAAACATTGATATTTTATTGGCTTTATATCTCTGTCACTGTAAATAAAAGAGAAAATATTTTCCAATTTCCTTTCGCTTTACTAATAAGCTCTTTGTTAAATTAATATTAGCCTTTAATAGATAAGAACAATTTGTTAAAACATTTTACCTTTGCACAATTATAAATCTCATTTACATTTTCAAAATAGTGTATTTAACAAATTTCTCTTTCTA
>JABUQX010013261.1:32500-35696 GCA_015478945.1 Trachelipus rathkii | reverse complement strand
GTTATGTACTTTACTGTTGTTGAGTGTGAGGAGCTTTGTTAATGTTAGGGTTTTATTCGAGCGTAAGTGGTTGCGTTTGTCATTTACATTATATTCTTAGTTCAGGTTATGTTATGTTAGCTTATTATGTGGAACTTTGTTACGTTAGCATACTTTCACTGCTCTGTATGATAATTAAACAGGGTTATGATAAATTCTTACTAAATATTACTGTGTTAATGTAAAATTAACGTTAATATGTTGGAGATATGTTGGAAAAGTATGATTATAGGTTACTTTTGTATGCAATGTCAGTTTACTTTACAGGTGTTAAGTGTGAACTTTGTTAATGTTAAGTTTATCCGTGTTTAAGTTGTGTTAGATTCGTCGTTGTACATTATTTTCTTACTCTTGGTAATGATATTAGCCTTTATTTAATGTGTGGAAAACAATGTTCTACATTTGATTTATTGGTTAGTATCCAAAAAACTTATCTTTGTACTATGTTGTTGTTGTTGTTGTTGTTGTTTGTTGTCGAACGATAATATATACCCTTTTGAACTGATATGGGTCTTGTTCGGGCATTGTATTCTTGTTACTTTCTTCTGATGGGATGAAAGAAAGAATCTCATACCTATAAGGTTGTTTACGCAAACGATTTCCTTCAGTAGGACATTTTTTTCCACTGTACTGGTACGATGACATCTCCCGCATCTCCACGTCTGTTTGATATTTTCACGAGGAGCTTCGTTATTTCCAACGTTGTGTCAAATAAAATTTTATCGTCAACCGGATGGATACTGCTACATTGGTTGTATTCCTGCCAGAGGGTCAATTATAATAAGTATTGCATCACTTTAGGCAAATAGTAAAGCGTAAAATGCATTTTTCATGTTTAGAGTTGGTATTTTCTGAAGGATGCGGAGTCTAAAAAGAGATAAGTCTAAAAACTTTACTTTATTCGTATTAACTCGTTAAGTATTATGATGGTTAGGTATGGTTATGACACATTTTTGATAAATGTTACTGTGTCAAATGTAAAATTAACGTTAGTATGCTAGAGATATGCTTGGAAAAAAGTATGAATAGTTACGTTTTGTATGTAAAGTTATACTTTACTGATATTAAGTGTGGAACTTTGTTATGTTAAACAGTTTATTATAGCGTAAGATGTGTTAGGTTTGTCGTTGTACATTATTTTCCAGTTCATATGATGCTATGTTAGCTTTATTAATGTGAAGACATTGTTAGGTTAGAGTATATTCGTTTGATCAGTTATAATTAACCAATGGTGTGAGAAATTTTAGTTAAATGTTACTGTGTTTAGTGTAAGATTAACGTTAATATTTAGAGTTATGCCTGTGAAAAAGTTAAGAATAAGTTTTACGTTTTGCAGTACCTGTTAGCTGCTTACTGGTGTTAAGTATTGAACTTTGTAATGTTAATGTTATTCGTGTTTAAGTTGTGATAGGTTTGTCTTTGTGGATTATTTTCTTAGTTCAGTTGAGCTATGTTAGCTTTATTAATGTGGAAACTTTGTTACGTTAGCATACTTTCGCTGGTCTGTATTATAATTAACCAATGTTGTGAGAAATTTAGTTAAATGTTACTGTGTTAGTGTAAGTTAACGTTAATATGTTAGAGTTATGCTTGAATTAAGAGTCGTTTGCATACCAATGAGAACTCATTTTTGTGACTTATGTTAATGTTAACAGTTATTCCTGCTTAAGATGTGTTATGTTTGCCTTTGACATTATTTTCTTAGTTGAGATGATGCATGTTAGCTTTATTTAAATGTAAAACTTTGTTACGTGACATATATTGCATTGATTGCTTTGTATAAAGAACCTTGATTTATGTTATGTTTATCCAAATGATATCAAAATGGCTGACTTGATCAATAGAGGCAATAGATCAATCAGATCAAGGATGACAGGAAGGCTGACAGGAAGGATAGATGGATTGTGTTTGATTAGTGATTTACTGCTTTAGGGTATGTAAAACGTTACAATTTAGTAAAAAATATGACCTTAATTAATAGATCAAAGATCATAGATGATCAGGAGGGTGGCCGGATGACTGGTTGGATGGTGTTTGATTTAGATTTACTGCTTTAGGATGTAAAAAACGTTACAATTAGATAGAAAATATGACTTAATTCAATAGATCAATAGATCATAAGATGGTGGGAGGAGGGGAGGGTGGTTTGAATTTAGTGATTGTTACGCTTAGGGTATGTAAACATGACAATTTTAGTGAAAAAATTTGACTAAGTCAATAGATCAATAGATCAATAGATCAATAGATCAAAGATCAATAGATCATGAGTGCGACAGATATGCAGGTTGGGTGGCTTGATTTAGTGATTTTACTGAGTTTAAGGTATGTAAAACGTTACAAATTTTAGTAAAAAATTGACCTTAATCAATAGATCAATAATCAATAGATCAATAATCAAGGATCATGAAGGGACAGGAGGGTAGGTAGGATGGCTTGATTTAGTGATTTACTGCCTTTTAGGGTATGTAAAAACATGACAATTAGTAAAAAATTGACCTGAACAATAGATCATAGATCAATAGATCAATAAGATCAATAGATCAATAGAGAGGATCACAGATGGACAGATATGCAGGTTGGGTGGCTTGATTGTAGTGATTTACTGCTTTAGGGATGTAAAACATGACATTTTAGTAAAAAATTTGACCTTAATCAATAGATCAATAGATCAATAGACAATAGATCCAATAGATCAAGATCACAGATGACAGATATGGCAGGTTGGTGGCTTGCATTTAGTGATTTACTGTTTTAGGTATGTAAAAAACGTAAAATTTTAAGTATAAACAAAAAAAGAATAAGAAATTTTATTAATTTATTTAATTATTTATTGATTTATTGGTTTTGCGATATGGTTCTGAAACCATTATTTCGAAATCTAAGATCAATAACATATATAAAGACACTACATTGTGTTATACGACTGTTTATTAACTCGCACCGCAGTGGCTTCCAGCACCGGTGCCGGAGCCAACTCCTTGAATTCTATACTAACTCTTTCTAGAAACTCAACTCTGCATCCTCTACCCAAATTTCAAGCTTGTCTACGGTCATATTAATGTTAAGGGGGGTGGTTCCCCTTTGGGGAGACCCCATGGGGACGTAAACTTCGTATACACCGAGGTTACCTCATCATCTAACCACTCTCCAAATTTTA
>JABUQX010013261.1:22500-27500 GCA_015478945.1 Trachelipus rathkii | reverse complement strand
AATCGAGTTCAGAAGGGATGTAATTTTCACGTCGAGTCTGCCGAGGAAGAGAAGGTTTCCAAGAATCAGCACACTGACGAAGACGGGCTAGGAAAGTATGATGATCAGATGTAGAAGGTAACGGAAGGATGAATTCACCGGGAATACGGATGGAGAAACCATAAACAAGTTCAGCGGATGAACATTGCAAGTCCTCTTTGAACAAAGTCCGAATACCAAGAAGAACGAGTGGAAGGGTTTCGGACCAGTTCTCAGGATTACCATGAACCATCAAGGAAGAATTTAACTGGCGATGAAACCTTTCTATCATTCCTTGGGACTGCGGATGGTAACTGCAGGAGCGAAGGCGTTTGAAACCCAGAAGAACCATGAGTTCTTTCCATAAGTAGGAATCAAAGTGTCGACCCTGGTCCGTAGATACCGCGGAAGGGGTACCTAATCTAGCAATATAGTGATACAGAAAGGCCTGGGCGATGGACTCTCCTGAGGTGTCCTGTAGAGGGATGGCTTCGACCCAACTAGTATAACGGTCGATGCAAGTTAAGAGATGAGTAAACCCATTGGAATGAGGCAAAGGACCAACTAAGTCGATATGGACTTGGTCAAAACGTTGTCCCGGAGGAAGAAATTGCTCGACAGGAGCGCTAGTGTGCTTGTGGACTTTAGAACGTTGGCAACTGAGACACTCTTAGTCCAAAGCTTAACGCCCTGGAGAAGAGATGGCCAAACAAAGTGTTTGTCAATCTGAACTTGCGAACCTTTAATACCGGGATGCGAGTTGTTGTGAACGGTGTTAAAGACAAGGCAGCGCATTTGAGTTGGAACAACACGGCGGGGCAGCCTGGATGACTTGTCACATAGGAATGGAAAGGGAAAGCCGAACACTTCCACACTTTGGATGTCAAAAGTAGAATGAGCTGGGAATTTGTACTCTTCCAGCTGTTGTAGACGTGACATCTCCTCGTAGTTGAGCGAAGGAAGAGGAGATATTGAGCTGATACGTAAAACGGCGCTTGCAGGAATGTTCTCGGCACCCTTTACATGACTAATATCGGTGGTAAATTGAGCTATAAATTCAAGGTGGTGTGCTTCACGTGGGGATTGCTTAACTGTAGAAGCAGTGATTGCGTGAGTAATGGGTTGATGGTCCGCGAGGACGTGAAATTCCCGACCTTCAAAAATGGAAATGCTTGATGGCTAAATAAATGGCAAGCAATTCCCTTCCAAATGCACTGTACTTCACCTCTGCAGGTTGAAGCTTTTTTTTTTTTTTGGAAAAGAATACAATGGGACGCCATTCATCCTCCAAAAACTGTTGTAAAAAAGCACCCACTGCAAAGTCCGAGGCATTGGTGTGGATCCGGGTCGGAGCGGTGGTGGAGGGAAAAACAAGAAGAACAGAAGAAGTCAGAGCTTCTTTGATGGAGATGAACGCTTGACGAGCATCATCAGTCCAATCGACGGAGACAGATGCTGATGATCCTTTTTTGGCAGGCTTTAAAAGCTAGTTGAGAGGACGAAAAATGTCAGCTGCCGAAGGGATGAAGCGATGGTAAAAATTTACCATGCCCAGGAATCTACGAAGTTGACGTTGCTTCTAGGGCAGGGGAAAAGAACGGATGGCAGAGACACGGTCGTCGAGGCGGTGGACACCCTCGGAAGAAATAGTATGGTCGAGGAAGGTGAGTGAAGAAACACCGAACATGCATTTAAGGGTGTTAACGCGTATGCCGTACTCAACTAACGTTTTAAAAACTTGGCGCAAATGAGAAATGGGCTCCTCCGGAGAAGAGCTGGCGATGAGCAGATCATCAATATAGGTAAAAACGAAAGGCAATCCGCGGAGGATTGCGTCGATGAAGCGTTGGAATGACTGAGCAGCGTTACGAAGGTCGAAAGGAGTGCGAAGGAATTCGAAAAGGCCAAAAGGAGTTATGACAGCGGTTTTGTGAACGTCAGCTGGGTTGACAGGAATTTGGTAAAATGCTTTGACCAAATCAATTTTAGAAAAGATAGTACATCCTGATAGATTAGCGGTAAAATCCTGAATGTGAGGAATAGGGTATCTATCGGGACAAGTTATAACGTTCAGACTTCTATAATCGCCAGTGGGACGATAATCACCATTAGGTTTCAGAACAAGGTGAAGGGGAGAAGCATAATTGGAATTGGAGGGATGAATGATGCCCTGTTGTAGGAGAGCATTGAACTCAAACTTGGAAGCTTGGAGTTTGTCGGGAGCGAGACGGCGTTTGCGTGCAAACGTAGGTCTGCCAGACGTCTCGATGTGGTGGACCACATTATGCTTAACCTCAGAAAAAGTAGAGATGGGAGAGACAAGTTCGGAAAATTCAGAATGAAGAAGAGACTCGAAAGGGTTAGTACCATAGGGAAGATGAATACCACTGATAGAAGAAGCAGCACGGATGCAGGAAGAAAGGAATTGCGTTTCGAAATCAATTAACCTGTTATGGTGCAAATCAACTAGGATGTTGTAGTGAGAAAGGAAATCGGCACCGATTATAGGAAGGGTGACGTCTGCGATGGCGAAGTTCCAAAAGAAATCACGTCGGAAAGAAAGGGTAGGGTGGAGTCGTTTAGAGCCGTAGGTATGGATGATGGAACCGTTTGCGGCCTGCAGAGCACCGAGGGGCTCTGAAGCACGGTTGTTCTTCAAAAAGGAGCGAGGTAAAACACTGTACGAGGAGCCGGTGTCGATTAGAAAAGATAAGTCGGTGTTAGGATCACGAATGCAGAGTAGGTTGGACGCAGAAGTAGCCACGCCCTGCGATTTTACGACGTGGCATCGGGGTTTAAATTAAAAGCGCAGGGTTTAAGACAGTTACGTGTTTGATTGCCCCAACGCTGGTGGTTGACACAAATGCCTTGGGGGTTGGGAGAAGGAGAGACAGAAGAAGGTTGAGCAGGTGCGGCAGAAGGAGGTTGAGTTGCAGGACTAGAAGGAGATTGCTACTGGTTAAAGGTTTGACCAGAAGAATTAGGAGACTTATGATAATAGCGACGAGGATGATTGAAGAAGCGAGGTCGATGTGCAAAAGAATCAGAATTAGATACTGAGGATGCATTGTGGGAGCCAGGATGGGTACGAGATTCAAGGGTTCGAATCCTAGATTGGAGGTCTAATATCGTTTGTTCTAGGAATGAGATACGCGTTTCTAAATTATGGAGTGAGGACGCAGGTTGCACTGCATTGGCCAGGCTTTGGGCTTGCGTACTAGCGGGGAACATTGACCCCTGATCTAGCGACAAGGCTGGCACTGCTGAGTAAGCCAAGGGTACGTTCTGCGCCGTAAGAGGCTGGCTTTAAAAACTCTATCCGCATAGGCGGCCAACTCTTGCAAGGAGCAAGAGGGTCGATAGTGGCTAGGGGGTACTGTAAATCTGCGGAAGTATTTGTATGAACAATTGACGGACTATATATATATATATATATATATATATTATATATTTATATATATATATATATATATATAATATATATATATATATATATATATTATATATATATAATATATATATAATATCACATCAGGGCAGGCCCTTTTCAAAAGGAGGGGGCAAAAAAAAAATTACAAACAAAAAAACAAAAATTCAAATAAATGGAAAGTAAACCCACCCTTCCCTTGCCTAACGCAATTGCTCAGGTGGGTGGCAGACGCGGGATTTAAAATAGAGGAAAGACTGAATATTGCTAAGGGAATAGAGAAGCTAAGGAGTTCCACACAGATGTGGCTGGAAAGGAGGGAGATTGGTACACATACAGGGTGATCCTCGAGTTCCAATTATTCTCTACTTAACAATTTTCATGTGAGAACAAGGCACCTCTTGTGTTACGAGGGCGACGCATTGGTGGAGGAATGCGAGAGGTCAATTCTCTCGAGCACCTACCGTTGTAATACCTATAGAAAAGAAATAGGGAACCAACGTCACGTCGCAGAGAAAGAGGGTCAAGGGAGTCAGAATGTATGGGACAGTTTATAAGCCTCTTAGCCTTAGCTTCAACTCTATCCAAAAGGAGGTTGGAACCGGATTCACCCAAATGTGGGAACAGTATTCATAAGGATCGAATAACTTATATAACTGGAGTATCTGAGCAGAAGAAAAAAATTCACGCAATCTGAACAGAATTCCCAGCTTCTTTAAGGCCATTTTAGCAACCGATGTGATATGAGAGGTCTCCATGACAATTCACTATTTATGTTTAGTCCAAGAATGTTTATGTTGTTTACAGGTAAGACATTAGAATCGTCAAAGGGGATAGGAAAGTTGGGAGGTATTTTAGAGAGGGAGATATGAAGAAGTTGAGTTTTCAAAGAGTTGAATTTGGATACAAGGTCCGATAGGTGGACCATCTAAAAGGGCTAACATGTCGTTTATTAGCACTGACGGCAACCTATCGCCTAAGATTTCGTTTCTAAGCAATTTCTGTATCTTATCAGCGTTCGACTCACCTAATCTAGATATTAATATAGATTTAATTCTGAATAAGGCTGGTTAGAGTGATTTAGGTTAGGGAGGACGTCTCTATGACGCTGTAAAACCTTGGTAGGCAAAATGTTGAGGAGGGCGCAAAGACGTTCGCCCTCAGCAGTTGATTCCAATTGGAGCTCTAATAACATAAACGTCAGATCGATATCTTCTTGTATAAATTTTTCATGGTAAGGAGTGGCAGCTGAAGGAGTTTGAGCAGGAGCCGGAGCCGGAGTTGGAGGTGTCGTAGTAATATTCGAAACATCGGAAAAATGTAAATTTACACAAAAATAGTTATAAAATGAGCCACAGGGAATCACTGTGAGCAAAAAGCAGGGATGACATTTTTGGTGATTTTTTTGATTTTTTTAAAAAAAATCAATATGTGATTTTTTTGATATTTTTGATTTTTTGGATTCGTAACGTCACGCGAAATATAATTTGCAGGATAAAATTTATATATCGCGTGACGTTACGAATCTGAAAAAATAAAAAAAAATAAAAAAAAT
>JABUQX010013261.1:0-17500 GCA_015478945.1 Trachelipus rathkii | reverse complement strand
CTAGAAAATATTACTGGTAGGATTTGACAAAGCACCGCAATTTTCCTCTCCGGGAGGTCTTGCACTAGCACCGCACCTGTGTGTATGCCATGCAAAATTAATCACCTGTTGTACCCTCTTTTCAGATAGACAGTCAATAAATTGTGGTAGATGTCAGAAACTATCTAGTTATTACTAGTATTTATAATATTAATATAATATAATATATTGTTGTTGAATTTTAGATTTGGTTCTAGCTTATTATTTATTAAATTACCACAAGGACAGAGCTTTTTAAGTTAATTGTCTAACTCTAGAGGGGAGAACTGGTGAACTTGGTTGTGGGCTGAAGTATTAGTAAGAATACCTTTCATTTTGTATTTGATTTGAATGAATTTCAATTATTATTCATTAGTCCGACGTATTATCTGAAGCATTTTCTTTATTCTATTTGCCATATTAAGGTTCATTAAAAACTCATAGATCATTTTTTATTGTGCTGTAGATAAAGAAACTGTCATAAGGCTTATTTGTATGTTTTTAAGTTCTGACATGTAGGGAACAATATTGATTCATTTAAAATAAGTGATATTAGAACAAGGTTTTTGCTGCCTTTGTGTGCTGGAATTGTTCATTCATACGCAAGCTAACATTCAAGAAAAATGTTTAACTGATAATATACTTATATATATTTTATAGTATAGTATAGTTATATATATATTATATTATACTATATTATATATATTAATATATATATATATTATCTGTTAAGTAGCCTGTTTGGTGTTTTAAGAAGTTCGGGGTATTTTATTAAATTTTTTTTGACTAGATCGATAAGAAACTATCACATAGTTTGTTAATGTTTGATGTATTTATGATTTCTTTCATACCTAATAAAAAAAAAAACAAACATTCAAATTTCACCAGAAACATATATATATATATATATAGTATTATATATATAATAATATATATATATATATATATATAGTATATATATATTATAAGATATATATATATATTATATATATATAATATATATGTTGCGGAGAGAAGCCACGCTGGGCACCGAACACTCGTACGCCGACTTGAAAGGTGCCGTCCTCTCCACTTATCTCGTAGAGTCGAATTGTCAAAGAAAATTGGAGAATTCGGAGTCAAAAAAGATACATTAAGACGTAGATGATATTTATGTGATGTTCTACAGATGTGGTTTGAATGTCTAGTAAGCACAGGCAACCAACTGACACCATCAGATGTATTACGGAGCAGGTTAGGCCTTTTCCGTAACGGAGGGAGATTGTCTCGGGACTCCATTGGCCTGCTTACTTGGCGACTATTCAATGAGGATTGTGAGTTTTTGATTTAAAAAATAAGCAAGTTTTGATACAATTTACAGGGTCCTTACCCAGAATGAAGGTTTATACCTTAACAATCGTTCCCGGAATCTATTCTATCAATGGAAGACTAAGTCAGATATTTTTCCGTAGTAAAGAATAATAATAGTTTCAATTTAAGAATCAAATCTGAAGGATATTGGACACACTATTAAAAAAGGTTTAGTTTTTACTTTAACTCGCTCAAAAATTATATATACATGTGGGGGGTTTGTTGAAGAAGGCTAAAGAGAACACAATGCCACTCCCAAACAATACGATTAAATAAAAGATATATGATTTTTAGATGATCAAGCATATACTTTTAAACTAGATATATACATTGGAATTATACTTAGAATCCAATGTATTACGACTATGTACATGAGTTCAAACAACTCAGGATCAGACTCAAGAGTGGAAACCAAACGCTTCCAAATATTATTCGTGCAATGAAGTTACAGGAGGAATTAGAAATTCAGACTCAATCACGACAAAATATACTATACTTAGCTGAAGATTTCGGAGAATGGTTTCTGGGGATGATCATGAAAATCCAAACATAAAGTTGGACTCAGACAAACCACAGGAAAGGTAAGATTCAGAAGGAATCCCCAAAATGAAACAGCTCCAAAATATAGATAGTAGCACGAAGTAAGATTCAGAATAAATCCCAAATAAGAATGAATTCAAGCTTAAAATCCAAACTAAAGAAACAAACCAACAAACAAACAAACCCTGTCAAAAGTAAATAATAACTGGGTATTATTACATTTGATTACACTTTATCTCCCTTTATAGCAGTATAGTTTCATATAATTTTATAGGTATTTTATTGAACTCACCCTTTAGATTTCCAAGAGGGGTTTGTTCAATTTGGTCAATATTTGCTGGTCCAATAAGATAGTAAACTGCAAACAATAACGTCTAGTTTACTACTATTTTCCAACACATAATAGTCATATAGTTTTTTACATTAGTAGATGACGTGGATTACTTTTGAGTGTAGGTATCTTGTACTATCCACTACCTGGGAAAATTCTGGTATCGAATGATTAACTTTCCAGTTGTCTGATCTCATCTAATGTACTTCTAGTGTATTTTGTTATGTGGAGGATGTGGTTTTTGGTTACTAATATTAGTGATTTTACTCTTTAATGGAACTTTATTGAAAATGTTGGAGTTTGGTGATAATTAGTATGGAATTTGAAGACATCATTTTCATAAGATGCGATTAATCTAGAGATTCCTTAATTTGAAAGAAAGATACTAATTATAACATCGATGAATCTATACGTGTAATAATAAATCCAGTAATTCTATACTATAATAAAATCATCGTCCAGGCTTGGATCGCAGTGTCCAGGACTGGATCCAATTGAGTAATCTTAAACTTATGGAAGTAAACATTACTAAAGGGGTTACTTCAGTTGTCTAATGGACACAAGCTATGGCTACGAACAACCATCTCCCTTAGTATCCTCCGCCCGCTAAAATCAAACCCCACCTCAATTTTCCACGTCGTTCAGAGAAAGACGGGAGTGAAGAGGCCAAGAGCATAGAACAGCGTAGAGAAGGACAACCAGGACTCTCAAAACGATAAACTTTAATTAATTTTTTTACAATAAATATTATATATATATACAAATTTTTATAATCTCTGTGCCTTAGACAGGGACGAAAGACGAGCAGCAGATTCTTTCTCTTCGTTGAATTCCTGCATCAATAGTACAGAAGTCTTTTGCTGTTGTTGCTCAGTCATTCCATTCCAGTGAATCTGCTCCATCATCCAGCGTAAGCCTGTACGCAGTACAACCTTAACGCTGGGATCCAGAGCAGACTCAGAGTCACTGGATACATTGGAAGGGCAAATACAAGAAGGATGTTGAGGACACGAAGGCACAGGCTGAGATTCAATTTGACTGAGGAGAAGGAATATAAGAATATAAGGACCACTATGTTCCTGTACATTCCTTGGAGGAAAATAGTTACTACTTTGGAAATAATTTGATGGGAAAGAAGGTTGTGACGGGACTGGTTGTACATAAGGGTGATCTTCGGGAATAGTTTCTGCGGGATATTCATAATTACCAGTATGAGATCGAGAATGAGAAGGCATCATATAATCTTGATCCATCCGATCAGTGGAATACGAAGGAATGGTCATTAAGGGTCTAGGTCGCCTCTTTTGTCTTATTTGAGGATGAGTTGCTTGAGAATTGTAAGGAATGGTTCTCACAGTGATTTCATTAATTTTAAACAGATTCCTAACTCTATTCATTAAGGCTTCTAAAAATAGACGATTGGGATGTAACCCATCTGGTAACAAAGGGGAATTTAAGGTTAGGGTCTCTTTATTGAGATATTTGCTATGAGGGGTGACTTTAAGTACTCCGCCTTTAGCAATGCTTTTATGATGGAAATCAAAGATGTCGGTTCCTCGGACGATGTTTTTCTCCGGCCATTGGTATTTGGTGTCCATAAGCGACTCGAACAGATGATATGTATGGATGGAATGCTCCCGCATCCTTTCAGGTGAGAATACAGGATCACCGAGGGTATATTGTGCATCAGGGCCCCATTCACTGAGGATACGCTTTTGGTTAAAGGCGTGTAGATCTTGTATAGGGGGAACATATAAATAAACCTTAGCTTGGGCGTTCACCTTCTTCACAGCCTCAGTGATCTGGGTCATGATCCCGGGAATAGCATCCACGGGACAGATCATCAAACTGGTTCAAAATATGGTTGCAGTATTTGGCCCCAATCCCTGTTATCTCCCTCGGTTTCCATTGCCATCGGTTGTCAGGGACCATATGGACTATTGGTCTTACGATCTGGGGTCATTAGGTGCCTGAACCCATGGTAGGCAAGATGGTATGTTTGCCGCCTCGAAAGCGTAATCTGCTTTAATGGAAATACCATGTTTAAGTCGGAGGAATTTTCTTCTGATTCTTAAAAAGAGAAACTTCAGAAGAACCCACAGCGAGTAGTAATGGCCATGCTTACTGGTTGAACCGTCCGTATTACTCTGGGATACCGAGCAAGATTTTTTACTTCGGCTGAAAAATTGAATTCTGAGAAAGTATGAAATATATTCCGTCAGTAATTCGCAGTGTCATGATTAGAATTTCTAATAAAGAATAAAATGCACAAATACTATTTCTATTCTAAGGTTATTATTTTCGACACAATCAGTCAGGAGGTAACGAAAGATGGGGATTAGAGTAAAACTAACCTCATTTTCCCTTCTTCAACCTTTCTCCAAGTTTCACCCACAATGTTTTAAAAACGGTCCCACTATAAACTCTGAGAAACTGACTTATTATTTTAAAAAAAGAAAGTGAAGCAATTACTGAATTCCAATATAGAATTTAAAATTTGACTTTAGAAGAGTGGGACAATTTTTCAGTGGTTGTAAAATGATTTTATTTAGCGTATTGGGATGATCTCCTTTTCACATAGTAAAGAAGAAGGGATCATCAAGACAACACTTAATTCATTGAAAACCCCTTTACCTCCGCAAACCATGAAGCTTTATATTAAAAAAATCATGTCATACTATATTTTTTAAAAAATTGAGAAAAACAATATGAGGAAGGTCATTTTTCCTTGATTCTTTTTATTTTATTTCTTAAACTTTTTAATTACGCTCTCCACTGGGTCCTATGATTTAGAAGATGAAGATTCCGCTCATCCAGGCTATATGCATCTGTTATGATAACGGCTAAATTTCTCTCCTCAGGAACCAGGAAAATCTGTAAAATAGTGTTTAAAGCTCCCCCACTCCACAACCTGTTCATGAAACATGACCAGCTCGTTTGGAGCGGAGGAATCGGGTAGGACGTATATATGTTTACAATTGCACATATATACTATATTTATATATATATTATATATAATATATATATATTATATATCATATATATGATATATATATACAATATATATATATATTATATATATACTATATATATATATATATATATACCTATATAAATAGCTTCTCAAGGTATGAGCGGTTTTCAATGAATTATATACCATAGGTATCTATTTTTAGGGAAAAATTTATTCTACTACTAATATAAATGTGATCTCTATAAACCTTCGAGTGGAGTCCAAAATATAGGGTAAAATCAATCAGGCACAAGACTTATTATTTAGTATAGTAAACTTTTTAAATTAGATCTGTACGTCATACACGAAGAATCCGTATGACACACCAGATCAATTAGGCAAGAGCATTTTCTCTCAAGAAAGCCTTTTCTTATCTTAAACATCCAGATTGTTGAAAATTCTTGACGATCATCAACCGCTATGTAAGCTTTACATATAATATCATCGTAGAAGGGTCTTATTCTAGTCCTATTATTTTCACGAAGTACATTTCTTTAATTCTTTCTCGTATTCTTAATATCTCCATGCACATTGACAGTATTCTTATTGCCACTGCTACGCATGACGAGCACGAAAAGGTCCTTTAAATAGTATTGGAACTGTTAAAAGCGGCAGATAAGAGACAAATTGGACAATCTCGAGTTACATATTTATTTTTGATGTCCCTGAGGGATCTATGTTTCTTATTGAGGATAAAACTACTTCTACTTTGGACATCACAAGACCAAAAACCACCACAGATCTGCTTTATATCATAGGAACTTTAAACTATTTCCGCCCCTCTCTTTCTGGTATTTCCAATATTGTTTCTTCTCTTCTTTTTTTTCTCAAATGTGAATTTCTCAACCTAAAATTAGTAAAGTTTTTTTCTATTTTGAGCTAGGAAAATTTTTCAAAGTACAAATATGTTGACCAGTGTTATTGCTAAATTCATTTGGAATTGTCAGAAATGTCTTCTTATAACTTTGTGTCATAATCGATTGAAATGTTTCATTTAGACTAATTGTCTAATAATGAATACATTTTTTTTATGCTTAATTAACTTATTACTCCTAAATGTCTAATATCATGAATGTGCATGTGCTTATTCTCATTATTATTATAATATGAGTTTTGTGTTAGTACTGCTGTATGTAATTTGCTAAATATGAGGGAGAATTGAAGATAGGAGCGTATTGGTGGTGAGGGTTTTGAGAATTTGGGGGCACTGCTCTTGATTAGTCTAAGATGTAAGAGACTTCAAAGGAATTTATTATGAATGGCTAAGAGCATATGCGTGCATATAAATAACAAAGCAATTTGAAACCTATTCAAGCATTTTTTTTAAGTTAAGAACATTTATATTTTTAAGTAACTTATAGTAAAACACTAGCAGCCACTGCTCTATCGATTGTCTAGATAGTAAGACTTTGAACTGAAAGAAATTTGAGAAATAAATAAACAGTTTGTAGACGCTTTCTTCAGGCCTGTAAAAGTTATTTTGATAAGTTAAGGTTTTGAGTATGAGTCCAAGAGTGGTGAGTCCAATTGTTTGGATGGGTGAGTCATTGGTAGTAAGTATGTATATTTTACATGTGATTTTTTGGTGATATGTTGATTGGAAATAGAAGGATTGATGCCAGAGTTATGGTGTAGATAAAGTTTTGAATGGGTAGGAAGCGTGCAGGTGCAAATTAAATCTTTGTGTTACCCAAAAACGGCTAAGATCTTGAGTGCTTCCTGGTTTTTACCATGAGGGTTTGTTCTTACCTAGGTGGTGTTAATGAATGATAGGTGAAACTTAAAGAGTAACATAGGATTAATGAGGTGAATAATTAAAAATTAAGAAGATCTAAAAAAGGTCAAAGGGTTATTTATTTACAGAATGGAATAAACACCTCATTTATTGCAAAGCGATGTTAGGACATGTGAAAGGATGATTAATTAGCTAAATTATGATGTTTATACAATTTGGAAGGGGAGATCATAGCCCTGAATTGGTGACTAAGTTCAAGCTTTAAATGACGAGACCAAGAAACAAAAGGAGAAAAAGGACTGTAAAGCAGTTCGAATATTGTCTTTCACAGATAAGTCTTATTTAGATGATTTAGTACAAGTAATGATTTGATTTTGAATCACTAAAATTACACCAAAACCTTATCTATTTTAGCTAGGTCATTGAATATATATTAGTCAATGTATTATGGTAACATTTAATATTTTATTGGTGAGTGAGCTGGGAGGATTATGAGATAAATATATAATTTTATAGTGCGCTCCCACGCTCTCAGCGTGAGTAGGATCGCAGTCTTGTATATACAATGGTGGGTTATTAGATGGTTAGCTTTATTGGCAGTTACAATCCTGATGTGTCGAGGGCTTGTTACGAGAGAGAGGGATGTCCAAATAATATAAGAGGTAATTGCCCGGGGTTTATTCGTTGAGTGGAAGGTATATGGTTGTGGAATTTATACCTGACTCGCATTTCATGGGAATGGATTTTTAGACCATTTCACATTTTCATGAAAGTTGGACAGGTTTTTTTTTATTTTGGTGGCAATCTCTTTAACATATATTTTGAGCGTCGTCGATGACTTCTAGGGTTTCTTTCTCATAATTATATTTTTTTTTCTTCTTACCAATTTTATTTCAAGAGGTGCACTCTCACCTAAGGTAAAGGTAAGAGGCTACGGTAAATGATGAGATAACTTTCCTTTCGCGAACTTACCTCGTCTCTTTTTCTATACTCATTTTTTTTAGGTTTAGGTGTAAATTTTCATATCTTTGGTTTAGTGGTGTAAAGTATATTTGGTTTTTGAGGATATGATTTATTTAATATAAAACATTTAAATAATATATACTTATAGTGGTATTGCTTATAAACTATTATTGAGGTTATTAATTATTAACATTAATATATTATATAGGGTATATATATAAATATTTTATTAGTATAAATTAATAATGGATTTATATTATATATAATTTTTTTTTAATATTTTAATTACACCAAAATACATAAAATATAGTATATTGTGAAAGTAGTTAATAATTTTTTGATATAAATAATATTTTTATTTATTGCACTATAATTTTTTATTTAATATAATATAATCTTATATAATTAATTACTTATTATAATTTTATATATATATATATAATATATATTAATAATATTAATATATATATATATATAGTATTGTAATATATTTTTATATGATTTATTATATAAAAATATAATATATAAAATTTTATATATTATATATCTTTTGATATATATATATACTATCTAAATTTTATAAGTAAAATAATATATTACTTAATAAAGTATATATATTTTATATTATTAGTTATTATTAGTTATGGTAGATGGTAAATTTAATGACTTAAAGTTTGTTGTTTTAATGAGAAATATATTAATTTTTGAGTATATTATATTATATATATATGTTGATAGTTTGAAGGGATGGTGTTTATTTTTTGCTCTCCCATTTTACATTTCTATTTATGTAATATATTTTTGCCTGGCAACACTTAATTGGAGGGCCAAGCAACTACTTCAAGGAAGGTTGGCTTGCCCGCCAACGGCGGTTCCCAGGTGAGGAGACGAAGATAAGATAGAGAAGTCGGGAATCTTGTGTTATTTTGCAAGGGTTGAAGTTTTAGTTTTAACAAATTCACTTCATTACATCTATTATATGTTTTAGGAAATTTTAGCAAAAAGAGTGAGAGAAGGCATGACGAGAGAGCAGCAGCCAAAGGAAAGTTTAGCTAGGAACATACCTAAGAAATATATTGTATATTGAGAATTGTAACATCTGGTGTAGAGACAGGTAGAGCCACAATTTGGGCCTATTTCGGGGGAAGACTGGTCCCGAGTCAACCCACCAACGCAAACAGTTCTGTCGATAATTTAGTGTTTTCTATGATTATGTTTATATCGTGCTTACTTGAAAGGTTAAGTGGAAGGTGAAATTAAATGTGTGTCGTGAAGTGTATTTTTAGATCTATAAAATTTAATCTCATTAGCCATTCATAGGAATGTTTTTGATAGGTTATTTGGGTGTGAACCTGAATGCCTGCCTCCGGGCGACCCTGGATCGGACTATGATTGGTGACGTTCTGACCAGCAGGGATTTTGTCCTTTGTGTAATACAGCCTTTCCTTTAGGGCTGTTGTGTTTGGCAGGTTTATTTTTGAGCTCTCTATAATTTAAATAGTTTTTTCTAGGGATATTAAGGTTTTTAATGGGAGGCGAGGTCTGTTGTTTATAAACAAATATTTGTTATTTGATTTTATATTTATTTACTGATTGAAATTAGATGCTCTTTTGTTATCGTTGAGTTTTATTTAAAATTTTTTAAAATTAAGTTTAACTCTTGTCTATTAATAAAGCTAGTAATTAGCTTCAGGTAATAAGGTCTCAGATTGTGTGGTAGGGGTATATAATATAATTTTTATATAAGGATTGTAGTGTTAATAGAATTGAGATGGTGAAGAAGGGGGGAATTTTGGTTTTTCTAGCAATTAACTTTTCGTTTAACTCGGCTTTTTATGCTATTATTCAAGGTGGCTTGTTTCTAGATATTAATTTCTTTCTAGCCTTAGTGGATTATTAGTAAATGTAGTTGGTGAAATAATTGGTACAAGTTAGACTAGCTGTTAGGGGCTTCCTACCTTAAATAAATAAAATAAATAAAAAAAATAATATAATATAATTTTTATAATTTTTATAAATACGTTTTATATAATTATGCTAGATATAAGCTTGTCAAAATTTTTAACTTGTTTTAAAGATATTAGTTTATTTGCTTTTAGGCTTTAGCGATACTTAAACTTGTTGGTAATTGTAGGTACAAGGTAGTATAAGTTGATAATAAATTTAAAGTATGTATGCTTTTTGTGATAACTGTGGGACTGTGGGAGGTGAATATGTGATAGCTGCCCTGTTTGTGTTGTGAATGCAGAGAATGTGTTGCTGAGGGAAGGAGATTGGCAAGACTGAGTGAAATATGAATGAATTGAAAGAAGTTGTATATGAGTTTGAGAAAGGGAGGGAAGTGTCAAGAAAAAAGTTAGTAAGGAATGTCAAGGCGAGGAGGGAGTGGGATAAAGGGGTAGAGAGAATAGTGATTAACCTAGGCAGGAAGATGAAGGGGGAAAAGATAAAGTAGTTGAAAATAGGTCTGTAGATAATATCGAGTTGTAGAAATTAGAAAATAATTAATTTAAAAGATGAGGATCTCGAAAGTCAGTCAGGCTGTGACCTGCAGTAACAGGTTCGACTGTTCTTCCAGATGGGGAAGGGATCAAGAGGTCTCATGGTAATGAGTTTTCTAAGGGAAAGACTGATACATTGCTAATTGGAGACTCTATGATACGATACAATTAGATAGGACTTTTCAAAATAAGAATAAAAAGAAACGATTGAGAGTATGTTATCCAGGTGCCAGAGTGAGTGATATCGTGGATAGGTTAGATAGAGGATTGATTCTACCAATGTTGATTCAAATGTGATTGTGCATGTGGATACAAATGATTAGGACATAGTCAAAGAGAATTAACTAGCAAGATTATAAAGGAGATTGATTCATAAGATGAAAGCTAGTGAAAAATAAATCTTTTGATGTTATTTACCTAGGTTAGGTGGCAGGTCAGGAATTGGGGAGTAGGGCTTTAGGAGTAAATGAAAGGGTTAGGAATTTAATGTTTTTCAGAAAAAAATATTAGGTTTTTGGATTTGTGGGAGAGAATTTCAGTTTCTGGATAAAGATCTTTTGCAGCAGATGATGGAGTTAACTTGAGTCGTAAAGGTGTTGGGCTTTTCAGCACCAAGTTGGAGACTTGTTTAGTGTTAGTCAAAAAACTAGGTGAGGCTAAATCTGGATACAAATATTTAGCAATGGTACTGTAATAGTGGTGATATAAATAAAACTAGTGTTGTTACAGGTTCAAATAATGAGTATCAAATGTTTTTACATATCAAATGTTTTTCAACCAATGCCCTTCATTTAACTTAAGAATAAAAAAAAGATTGAGCTGATTAGTTATACCATAATGAGAATCTAGACATTATTTGCATAACTGAGGCATGGGTTAATGAAGAATTATATGGAGACTCCTTTCAGGAATATGAAATAGACAGATATTCATTTTATTTATACAGCATAGAGGAAAGAAAGGTGGGGGTGTGGCGCTTTATATTAAAAAGCAATATTCAATCTGTATTAATGACTGACTTTAAAACTAATCACGATATTGAATCGGTATGGGTAGATATCCTTATGTTTAATAAATCATATAGCAATAGGGGCATTTTATAGATCTCCTGGCCAGGGTCAAGAATTAGATGGGCGGAAAATTGTGAAAAAATTTGAGCAAACCATGGCCTAAGCGGTTGGGATTAAAAAAAAAAACTCCGTTCGTTTTTTTTTAAAAAAAAAACACGTTTTTTTTAAAAAAAAGACCAAAGGCCAAAATTTTTGGTTTTTTTTTTGTTTTTTTTAAAATTACTTATTTTTCATAAATATCAAGTCTTTCTAGGGTATTTAGCATTAAAATACAGTAAATACAATATGTTAAAAGAGGTATAAGCCCAAACACAAGATCCACAACCAACCCAATCATATCAATAAAACAACCCTCACAGTCAAAAGCCCCTAATACAAACGAGTATTTATACACGCACATAACTATAAATAAATGAATATTTATTCTACGCTCGATAAATTCACACGAGCTACCACAACACAGAACAACCGGGCATACCCAATAAGCGACACAAAACAACACACAATAACAAAAACATCAACAATGATCCATGCACATGAGATAAACCCCACATCTCACAATATCTTAAATTCATTACATTTCATAAACTAGATATAATACAGACACCTCGTAAGAAGATACGTCAAATTAAGACAATATACCGGAACACATACAATATATTAATTCAACTTATATTTCCCATTATTAATCATTATACACAAATTACAACCAGACTACTCATCATCACCGAAACAAAAAAGGTAATACTCAAATATGACCCAGCCACAAAATAAATACGACGCTAACCTAATACCAACCAAAACTACAGGACACAACCAACCCAACAACACAACTACCAAAATCAACTTAAAACTAGACACACCACACCCACGATACAAACCAAATGCAAAGACCCAAACACAATAAGACCTTAATATAAATAAACCAGCAACAACAATAACCACACAAAGACCTCAAGATCAGCCCCCAAAAAGTAGAATAATACCATAACCCATAACAACCTGAATATAAACACTATACACACTCATACTATACAATACAAAAACAACGCATAGTCAATAAAAAAAGAAAACACCAAAGACCATCAAAACAGACTCGCACATCCATAACAACAAAAAGATGCGCAATCACTCAACATGAAATAATGTACCAACAAATACCATACTACCAGCAATAAAATCATTATAAACACTATCAACAAAGAATCACCAAATATCTCAATAAAAACACTAAGATAATATGAAACAACCACCCAGCACAACAAGATTATACTTCGCATACAACATCCCTTTTATCTCGCCGCAAAAGCCTAACTGGTGGTAAAAAATTGACACTAGCGATTGCATAACAAAGGCCATACAGAAACAGACAACAGCAGTCAGAATAGCTAACTGACAAAAACAGAACAAAGACTCCGACTAAAAAAGAAAGAAACATCCCAGCTTACCACACCCCCATCCACCCTCTGATTACCCATTAAAATATAGCACATAAACAATTGAAAAAAGACTCGTACGCTAGAATCAAGAAAAAACAATCCACCCTATAAAACAACAATGCGCTTTTCACAAACGGACTACAACAACATCACCACACAAAGAAACACACGCCGAGCACAATACAAACCGAACCTCACACTATAGTAAAAATCAGATACTCAAGATAAACGTAAGCGGTTCATCCCTTGACGGGCCAGGTGGAGAACAACACCAACCACACCATGAACCACCCCCCATCAACAAAAACGCCCAGCCATGATACTCATCAGAATTATCATTCATGCACCTTTAATTACTCGCCTCTGCCAACTCCAGCATTTCTAAGCTCCTCAGAACATTACCTTTAAGTCACACAAGACTCAAGTTCCACTTTTTTCTTACGATCTCCCAGGCTCCGTCGGTTTTCACACACTCGCCACTATACACATCTGCTTAAAAGCCGACTATCATTCATCCCTTTCCGCATGCCAAACATCTCAAAGCATACTTTATGTTATCTCTCCTTTACGCCCTTTCTCTTCAAACAATCACAGCTCTCTAAAAATGTTCATTCCTCATTTTATTCAAATTCTTCTCACACCTAGCATGCCCCTAAGATTGTCCATACTGAACAACATTGAATTTAGATCTATACTTCTTATTCACGACCATAGTCTCACTACTATAAAACAAATAACACAGGTAAACAACCATACCGGTCATGTAAGCCCTAGCGGCAGTAAAGACTTAGTACCCTGTGTTACATTCAAAACTGCAACGATTTATTGGCACCAGCCACACTCCTGCCATTCAAACTTTCCTACTAAACTCTGCATTCATCGTTCCCTTCTCATCCACATATACCTAATTATTTAAACTCAGACATTGTTCCAGCTGCTCACCATCATAACATAACTTTACACACTGAGGACTTGTCCTCACTCACAACCAATAACCTTACTCTTATTCTAGCGTTTACTTCGAAACCCCTCAATTTTAGCATCACCCTGCAAATATCTCTGCTACCATCCTCTCAAACTCTTCAGATTCGCCACCAAAACCAAAATATTATCCGCATATAATAGGTAGGGGCACCCTCCACTCATTCTCCATCATTCTAACCACCATTTCCTGCCAGCCCCTTCATTCTTTCATAACCCCAATGCATATACAAATTGAAATAACCAGGAGACATAACACAACCCTGCTCACTCCGCTAAACGCAATCACTTTTTACCAAACCATTTATTCTTACAACACGCTTCACTATCGTCATATCAAACTTTTGTTCCATTCAGAGCCTATCACCAACACTATAATCACTACACCTGCCATAGACCTTCGCCTATTAACCCCTATCATACCCCTGTTGGAAATGCCATAAACGTTTACTATATCACTCTTTCCCTCTCTAAATTTTTTCTTTAAAACGTTGCTTCAATGTAAGAATTTGATCCACAAATCCTCTACCACTCCTAAATGCCCTTGTTCTTCACCAAAATCAGTCTTCAGCCACTCAGATGGCATCTTCTCGACCAAAAACACAAGACAGCATAGTATCTTCCCTACATGCAACACATTCATGCTATTATCATCCCCCCGCCTATACTTGCTCAATAAACTAAATACACCTATAATTTCTACAGTTCCCTTTATCTCCCTTACCCTTCTATATACCCTTTTAATTACTGCTCTCCTCCAATCCCTCGAAAACTATAACCCATCCTAATCAATAATTACGTAACAAAGGAATCGCTAAACGATCATAAAGGTCTTTTATTGGTTGTGGGGTTCGCTGTTTGCAGGATTTTACGCATTACTTTCACTTCTCACTCTAAACCCATTTCTCCTCTTTGCTAAACCTCATCCAAAATAGCCTATTCCTTCTTGCACCATCAAACTCACACACAGTCATTATCCCCTCATCATTACTGCCAATATATACAGATTTTCAAAGTTTTTTTTCCACACTTCTCTCAGCATCCATTTCATCAGTTAACAAAAACACCCAAATCCCGTATTTCCATTATTACTAGCAGTGTTCCCTTATCTAATCTTAACTTTCGCGCTTGCCTCCAGAAGAGCTTCCTATTCCGTTGTATGTCCCCATTCATCCCTCTTCGCAAACTGTTCATTTTAGCCCTTCTTTTCTTCATTACGTATGATCTTTTAGGCATTCCTTTTTTCCTCCTTATATATCCAAGCATCTTTTCTTTTGAAACTTCAATATTTGCTTTTAGTACATTCAACCCACCTTCTTTTTTACTTTTAACGCGCTTGCATCACCTCTTCATTCACGCACTCACTGTTATGCATATTCTTAATTTCCTACTTTTAGCCACACACATACCTCTTTGCACTGCTAACAATTGCTTCCTTCATTTGCTTCCAGATTTAATCAGTTTCAACTTGTTCATTATTCACTGATTTACTTGCGAGGCGTTCTTACATACTTATCCTTATTCACTTGTTCAAAAAAACTTCTCACTCTTAATTTTAAACCCCACTTCCCTATCACCTTCCTCTCCTCCAATCCCCACTAACTTAATTTAACCAACACAAAATCAATAATATCGATAATTGACCCGCATTCCTAAACCCCACTGATTTAACATCCAACACATACTTCAAATTCTCCTTCTTCACCAACACAAAATTAATCATTACTCTTCACTTCAATACAATCTCTACCTAACACCAACTCTAAGTAAATGATATATGGATACTCTTGTGTTTAAAGAAAGATACTTAGCCACATACCTCTCCTCTCACAGAAATCAATCACCTTCGCTACCATTTTCTCATTTTCTCCTGACACCACCAAGCCACCTGTTATACCATCCTTTTTTTGATCCTATAATATATATATATATATATATATAAGTAATTATATATATTATTTATATATTATAATATATTATATAGTATATATATTATCTAAATATATATATATACTATATATATATTAGGGCTACTGTATATATAAAATCCTATTAATAGTCATATTTAGGCCTAAAGGAATATTGGTTACTCTGTTAATTTAAACATCTTTATATACTAAAGAGAGTAATTTTAAAAAAAAACAAAAAAAAAACATTGTTTTAAAAAAAAACGTGTTTTTTTAAAAAAAAAAACTTTTTTTCACAACCCTAAGCATGCCACAGTAAAAAAAAAGGTATAGTCATAATGGGTGATTTTAATTTTCCTGGCATTCAATGGGATTGCCTTGTCTAATATGGACCATAGTGTTTATGTATTTATAATTGTATACAGATAAGTTTTTTTTTTTTTTTTTTTTTTTGAGCCAAAGATGTCGCATGAACCCACAAGACACGATTCACTATTAGACTTAAATATTAACTACGATGAAAGTATTGTGGAGTTAGAGTTGAGGAGAATTAGGACTTAGTGACCATAATATAATCAGATTTAATATGAATGTGATATCTGGGCCCAAATTGCAAACTAATAAGGAACAAATCCTAGATTTCCAAAATGGCGATTTTACCAAATTACGAGGCATGCTTAGTATAACTGACTGGATAAAGAGTTTAAAGACCAAAACGTTTTATCATGTGGGAACATTTTAAGCAAGTTTTACTTTATGAATATTCAGTCAGTATGTTTTAAAATAAACCCATTAGTGGCGAAGAGAAAAACCTGTTTGGTGGATATAGAGAGATAAGAGGGAAAATCAATGAAAAGCATAAGATTTAAAATTTTAAGGGTAGTACTAGTGAAGATGATTTAGAAATTATAGGAAAAATAGATATGAACTTAACCAATCAATAAGAAGGCAAAGAGAGAGGCAGAAATATTTAGCAAGGAATAGTAATAGGACCTAAAGAATATTTTTTTTTAGACTTTATAAATTTAAAATAGAAAAGGGCAATAGGTCCAATAAAATTGATAAAATTTATAAGTTCAGATAAGGAGTTGGTTCAACATTTTCAATGCTTATTTGGCTTTCAGTGTTACTGAGGAAAGATTAGATAATGGTTTGGAGACTAATAGTTAGTTTTAAACAATGTAAAAAATAACTTACAGAATTTGAATTGACGTTAAAAGATTTAAATGTTTACTAGACCAATATTGATACCAATAGTAAAGCTGCAAGGCCCTGATGGTATACATGTTAGAATTTTGAAAGAGGTAGTACCAGCATTGCAAATCACATTTTGATTTTTTTAAAAGTTGCGATCTATAACATTTGGTGAGGTACCAGATGACTGGAAACGGCATAGTTGTGACTATTATAAGAAAGGGAGTAAAGGAAGAATTTTGGGTAAATATAGGCCAGTTAGCCTAACATCTTTGGTTGTAAAGTCGTGAAAAAGTTACTGAAAGGCATATAGAGAAATATTAGAAGAATGAAAAGGTATTGTATGACTCCCAGCACGGTTTGAAGAAAGGGTAGGTCATGTAGACAAACCTTTTAGAATTTATCGAATTCATTACTGACTGGCATGACCCGACGGAGATCCAGTTATATATATATAT
>JABUQX010013260.1:55000-70727 GCA_015478945.1 Trachelipus rathkii | reverse complement strand
CGCAGAATTCTATCTCTGCAGCGAAATAGAATCGGAAAGATTAAGACGAGAGGCCATTCTAGAAGTAATAGATGGAGCAGAATTGAAATGTTGGAGAATGAAGTGTCGAGTCATCGAAATACGAGTGGATAGAATTAGATGTGCAGGTAGAACGATCAATTAATGAAAAAGTAGGAATAAAGTGGGAGAAAAGACAGAACCCTGAGGAACATCACTTTTGACAGAAAAAGAAGAAGAAGTCGCTCATCAACCATAGCCGGATGTTTTACTGACTTGAAAGAAGCTAGAACATAAGTAAGGTGTGTTGGGTCAATAGAGAGGAGGAAAGGAGGGAAGAGCTTGGAGAGGCATGATGCGTCCATAACCCAGTCAAATGCTTTGATATGTCAAGCGCCATACGCCAAGTCTGCTCAGTAGTGTCCGTAAGAGCGGAAAAAACATGATATATCGTTAAAAGGAAGTATAGTCGCCAGTAGACTTGGTGAGAACACAAAAGCCGTACTAGCGATCGGAAAAGGAAGAGAATGAGATTCCCAGATGGTTAAGAAGTGAGAGTTAGAAGGGTTTCAAAGATTTATAGAATACAAGTGAGAGCTATAGGCGATAGTTAGAAGGATCAAGAGCGGCTTCCTTTGTTTCGGCAATTGGTTTGGACAATTGGGGGTGTCGTGGCTTCCAACACTGAGGAAAGTGCTATATTAAGAACATAGAGAATATAGTGCATCGAGGGGTGGCGTGTCAAGCACGTAAGCACTATTCCCTCAAAACTCGGGCTTTTTCCAACCTTGTGTTAAACATTACTAAACTGGATAATGAAGTACCGAGTGTAAGATATGAGGTTAACCAATTTTGAGCCATTGAGAGGGGCGTGAGCGTTTAGGAAATTTTGAAGAGAAAAAATAGTTTATCTGTCTTATCGAAAATCGATCTAATACAATTTAAGAATCTGATAAGAAACTATTTTATAAACTCGTAAAGAATTAAGGTAACGGTTAACGATGTAGGGGAAAATTTAACTCGTTAATAGACCGTTAATTTTTTCGAAATTAACGAAAGCGTTAAAAGTTAACGAAAGAATTTTATCGTAGTGTGTAATTAGCGGATTACGCTTTATACTGCTGTTAATGCCTGTGGCATCGTTTGTAATATATATATATATATTATATTATATATATATATATATATATATATATATATATAAAGTATTATATATTATATATATATATATATATTATATATATATTATTTATATATATATGTATATATATATATAATATATTTATATATATATATATATATATATGTTATATATATATATATATAATATATATGTATAGTATATATTATATTAGGTTAATGAGTAGTATTGGTGACACTTTTTAATTTCGAGTATTGAAATTTGTCCAGGAATCGTGCCTGCGAGTGTGGTGATTTTGGGCTGTAAAATTGTGCTTTGAATAGGGACGTTTGTGAATTACAAATATATTCCGCCGAAATTGAGGCTTCACAACGTCCCGGAGAGAGTGTCGCGGTGGCGCTTTTGGTGATTTTGCCGCTCTGGGATGTCAATACGGGAAAATGGGTCGTAAACGTGGTTTTTTTTAATACAGAGATTAAAGATAATGATTGGTGATGGATGGGTGTGATTGTGTACGAAATGTTTCAATTAATTTTTTTTTTAATATAGATTTTTTATGTATTAAGTTTTTAGCGGGGGCCACCGAGTTGATAAGATTTATAAATATTATTTGGTGTGTGTTTGTGGTGTGGAGTGAGAGATTGATTATTATTGTTTGGTTATAATGTCTTTTGGTGTTGTGTTGGATTTATGTTTGAATTAAATCTTATGGTTCATTAATTTTTTATAGATCTATTATTTGTTCATTGCTTTTAATATTTTTTTGTTTCTATTTGAATTTTGTTTCTTTTCATGTTTTCTAATGTTTTTTAATGTCTATTTCTAATTTAATATTATTTTATTTTCTTATTCGATTTATTAATTTATTGTCTCCATTTATATTTTAATTTATTTATTGTGCTATATGTAAGGAGGTGAGGTAGTGTTGTATACGTACTCATTTTTACTTTAAATATTTCAGTGATTGTTATTCTAATTGATTATTAATGATTAATCGGTAAGCAAGGGTGTTTATTTGATGGGTTATTATTTATTTGATTTATTATTAATTATTATTATTGATTGATTTATTTTATTATATTTTATTTAGTTTATATTTGTGCTATTTTGATTATTTATTATTATTGATTATTTATATTATATGTATTTTTATTATTATTATTATTATTATTAATTTATTATTATTATTATTATTATTATTATTATTATTATTATTATTATTATTATTATTATTATTATTATTATTATTATTATTATTATTTTTATTATTTTTAATTATTATTATAGTTATTATTTTATTATTATTATTATTATTATTATTATTATTATTATTATTATTATTATTATTATTACGTAACAAACTAACTAGCGAATAAAGCAAAGTTTTACTACTTGAACTCAGCATGACAAATTTATTTTATATCAATAAAACGTTTCTAAATATTTTTTTATTAATTTTTCAGACAGATGCTGGAATAATCTACAAGTTTGACAGCAAGAGATACAGAGGGGAATCGGTCCACCAGGGCTCATGTGGAAGAGTAATGGATGTGTGTGTGTCGGATGTGTCTGATCAAGATTTGGGTCTAGTTGGAATGTGTTCAGAGAATCAGTGGATATCAGTTTACAAAATAGGAGTAAATGTTATTCATCGGATCAAATATTTATTATTATTATTATTATTATTATTATTATTATTATTATTATTATTATTATTATTATTATTATTATTATTATTATTATTATTATTATTATTATTATTATTATTATTAACATTAACATTAACATTAACATTAACATTAACATTAACATTAACATTAACATTAACATTAACATTAACATTATTATTATTATTATTATTATTATTATTATTATTATTATTATTATTATTATTATTATTATTATTATTATTATTATTATTATTATTAATTAATTATTATTAGTATTAGTATTATTTAATATTAACATTAACATTACCATTAACATTAACATTAACATTAACATTACATTAACTTACATTAAAATATTCTTATTATTGTATTATATTATTATTGATTATTAATTATTATTATTATTATTATTATTATTATTATTATTATTATTATTATTATTATTATTATTATTATTATTAGAGCAGGTACATATAAGTGATTTGAAAGAAAAGTAATTATATTGTTTCGTTTGTGATGTAACATTTGACTCTCCTTCAGAATGGCAAATTGAATTTGAATTCCTTGAATACAAAGAGGTCAGACGTTGCGACTTGTGTCGCTTGTGCATTCCTGCGATTTACGCCGACGTGTCTCTGCTGGGCTACGTGCTTAGTAAGCAACTCTAATTTTATAGGTATTAGGATAAGGCTTGTGAGTGTTTGTATGCATTTGTATGTATGTATTTTATGTATGTGTGCAAGTGTGTGTATTTGAGAGAGAGAGAGAAAGAGAGAGAGAGAGAGAGAAGAGAAAGAGAGAGAAAGAGAGAAAGAAGATGAGAGAGAGAGAGAGAGAGGAGAAGAGAGAGAGAGAGAGAGAGAGAGAGAGAGAGAGTAGAGGAAATGGTACTGCAACTAAAATAATTTTTTGTTTGTTGTATATTCAGGAATTAGGATAAGGTTTGTGTATATGTGTGTATGTGTGTGTAAGAGAGAGAGAGAGAGAGAGAGAGAGAGAGAGAGAGAGAGAGAGAGAGAGAGAGAGAGAGAGAGAGAGAGAGAGAGAGAGAGAGAGAGAGAGAGAGAAGAAATGATATTGCAACTAAAATAATTTTTTGGTGTACTCGAAAACAGGAAAAAGCAAAGAGAGGCTTAACAGCAAGGTAAATAAACAAAGCAAAGATGAAAAGGAAAATTGTGTTCGTTGTGAAAATGAAGCAATTGCTTCTCGAAATCACAATTTCATTAAATGAGGAGAACAAGCGATGAATAATAATTAAGAATTAGGTTGATAAGTTGAGATAGTCGATTGGTGACAAACTCCGAATAGATTCTTCATTGTAAGCGAATAATGGAATGTCGATGTTGAATATTAGCATGAATGAGTTTAAATGGGTGACGGAATGGTCCATGAAAATGAGACAAAATGCGACATGAAAAACTACATAGCAGCAAAAGAATAGACATTAGACATTAATAAGAATAACTTCGTTTTATAAATGACTTATTTTGGTGTCATTTTAACGAATATAAAGGCAAAGTTTAGCTGTGTGAATTCAGCATTATAAATAAGTTTATTTTATTTTTATTTGTAAAACATTTGTCCACACGCTAATCTCCATTACCGCCCCCCCCCCCTGGAAAAAGTAATTTTAATCGTATATCAAATGACTCTTTGGTTTTAAATTAACGAATATAACAGCAAATTTTCAGCTGCGTGAATTCAGCATGACAAACCAATTTTATTTTAATAGATAAAATATTTCTAAAATTTAATTTAAATTAAACATCAAAGTTTCAGTACATAAATTCAGCATAACAAATAATATATTTTATATCGCAAAAACGTTTCTATTATATTAATTTATATTAATTTATATTAATGTATATTTATATTAATTTAAATTTCGTGTTTTAATATCTTTTGGTGTCATATTAGAGAATTAAATAAATGAACTCTGTATGAGAAATAAATTTATTTTATATCATTAAAACATTTTTAAATATTATTTATTACTTTTTAATTTTCAAGTTTTCTTTTTATATTTATACTTGTTACTTCGATCATATTTTAGATACTTTTAGATACAAAAGTCGGATCTTGTGAGTTATATGGATCCGTTAATTTTGTGTTTTATTCAATTGTGTTTTTTAATATATTCGTTAATATATATTATACAGTATATATACAACGGCCGTCCGTGTAGTGAGGATAATATTAAAGTATTGATATATATAGTGGTAATTATATATATATATATATATATATATATATATATATATATAATAATATATATATATAATATATAATATATATATATATTGACTAACAATAAATTAAAATTTGGTAAGAAAAGATAACGAAATTTTAGTAAATATTAAAAATAAAATTATGGCAATACCGTTACATTTGTACGATGATAATGAAAATGTTTTGTGTGTGAGTGCTAAAGACTGTGAAAAGAAATTTAAGTGCAGGGGGAGAAAAAATAATGGTTTCGGTGGTGATAATAATTTCGTTCCTTATTGATTTTCTTTTCATATATTGATCTGCGTGTGTATACTTGAGCTGGAAAACTTTGTATTCATAATCTGAACTAGTAAGGTCCTATGCCAAAACCTAACCTATATGGAACGACGATTCAGTAAACCTATACCTAATCTATATGGATCGCGAATGAAGAAACCCTGTACCTAACCTAGATGGATCTCTTTGCTGTAACTTTTTTCTCTTGGGTTTTAGGGTTTTCCTAATAAAGATGTTTGCATTTCCCCAAAGAAAAAAAATAATTGAGCGGAGCAATTCTGTTCTCCCGTAGTTGCCAAACGATGACATGATGCCTAAAAAAGTACTATTTTAATAAATTATTACCATTTTTATCTATTTTAAAAAAAATTTATCCTGTTTATCAACACTGAAATTTGTTGTTAGCATCATTTAATAATATATGGAAAAAAAAAAAAAAAGAAAAAAATATAACGAAATCCATATAATCAATAAGGACCAAAAATCCTATCATCAGATATGAAAAAGAAATCTTGCTAAAAAGTCTACGAAAATATTATCAAATTCCCTCATTTTCCCCTCTATTCTAACAACAATGTAATTAATAGTATGAAAGCCATTTACATCCGTGCACTAATCCCGACATATCCCTACTTTAACCCAGGTCCTCTAATTGATTTTAACTTGTTTCTCTATAATGATTGTTTTCAAAGGACAAAACTTTGGTATTGCGTCACTAACCTTTGAAAATTGGTATTAAGATCCTTTAAAAATCTCAAAGATTCTTTGAGCAAAGTGTCCCACGAAATCAAGATATTTAAATCCTGCTTACGAAATCTTTAAGCTCGTTGCAGCGAGATTTAAGTCCTAAAATTTCAATCTTTCAATATTTACTGCCGTGGATCTGGAATTGTCACGTGATATAAATAACCATCACAACATTAATATTAACACCTTATAAACTAATTAAATTAATACAAGTGCTAAAAATAAATGAAACAATTTTATTTCTTTTAGTAATAAAAAAAATAAATAATTTTTAATGGAAAAACTCTTTATAAACTTTACGCTAACTTTCGAAGTCTTTTTTTTCTTTAAAATAATGATTATATAAATCTATTAAATTTTTATTAGAATGAATTGTTCAGTTAATTTCCTCTCTCTCTTCCTCTTCTGTCTTCTGTCTCTTCTCTTCTCTTCTCTCCTCTCTCTCTCTCTCTCTCTGCTCTCTCTCTCTCTCTCTCTCTATCTCCTCTCTCTCTCTCTGACTCCTCTCTCTCTTTTATATATATATATAATATAAGGGTCGACAAAGGTATTTATTTAAGTGATAGTTTCGTGAAAAAATGCTAATCACGTATATATTATATATAATAATTATATATTTCATTATATTTTATATATTATATTATATATTTTTAATTATATGTTTATATTATATATATATAGTATATATATATATATATTGCATTCTTTCAAGGTCACAAGAGAAGAATCTTTACTTTTGGTTGGAGCCGATGATGGGACTCTTCGTTTGTTTTACCTTCATTACCAGAGCCAAATTGGTTCTTCCGCATGAAACACAAAAAAGTCAAGTTTAACTTCTGCTGTCTTATGAGTATGTGGGAGAGAAAGCCCACGAGGCTTGCCTCATCTCCATTTCAACGACATCCAACGAATTAATCAAAGAAAGAGAGAAAATTAGCTCTAAAATCGTGACGGTTGGGGCTGATTTTAAAGTCTTTGTTTTTGGGTTGGGTGAAAGCGAAGAAAATAACGAAATTTGAGCCTCAAGGATACTACAGGTTGATTTTATTCCGAAAAGACTCACCATTGAAGAGGTAAGTGAGGCAAAACGAAAATAAATTCAGAAAATGAACAAAGAAAAACAAGAAAATAAATCACAATGTAAGAAGATTTATTCAAAAATAAATAATAAAAACATAAAATAAATTAATAATTAAAATAAAACATAAATAAAAAATAAAAAATGCTTAAAAGAAGAAAATATTAATGTAGCTTGTGAAATCTTTCACCTTTTAAGAAATATAAAGCCAACTCATACATACATACATATATACATACATATATATATTATATATAATATATATATATATATATATATTATATATTTCTACCTTTATAAGAAATATAAAGCCATATAATAATACTATATATACATACATATATATATAATATATATATATATATTAGGACTGTTTTGTAGCTCATCGACACTGGATGGAATTATTATGAAAATGGCTTTCAAACCTGCTGTTAAAACGTTATTACATGAAGTTCGGCACAGAATGATATTCAAAGGTAGTCCCATATATAGGTATAATATATATTGATTTATCGTATATTGGGTGTTATATATAGTATAGTTATATCATATATATATATATATATATATAGTATTATATATAATATATATATATAATATAGTACTTAATATATATATAGTATATATATAGGTATATTTATATATAGTGGGTGTATATGTAGGTAAAGTCTTTAATTAGTTATATTGGAATAAAAGGTTAGTGTAATGAGGTGCCAATTAATATATATATATATATATATATATATCTAATTATATATAAGGTATATATTATATATATAGATAATATAATATATTATAGTGCTCTTATTGTTTATATTGTTTATAATTGTTTAAATAAAAAGAGTGTTTTGAATGGCTACCTATTAAAATGTATTTTCTATATAAATGGGTCTTTTTAAAGATAAAGATTTGAGATTTACCAAGATCACTTCTATCCAAGTATTAGAATATTAAATACATTTTTAGCTTGCATTACCTAGTTTTTTTATATACATTAGTATGTTATCTAAGATTTTTATGATGTAAGACTGTTTATAATGTTTCGTTTAATATAAAATTAGTAGTTAAACTGTATTATACTTTGTTTTAAAAATGCTTATTAAGTAGAGAAGTTATGCCAAAAAAAAGGTTTTCTGCAAAATAACATGTATTTCTATTTTAACTTTTTTTTAATCATTGTCGGAATAGAAATGCAGTTTGCTTTTATGCTCTTTATCTGTATTTAACATTGTAATATATACTAAATAATGTTTATTCTAATATAATATATTACCTTATATTATTTTGTGTTATATTTGTATCTTATTTATTAAAAATAACATATTTTGATGAAATTTGTAATCTACAATTTGGGCGCCTTAATTCCCCCCCCCCCTTCTCCACCTCTTGGGGAAAAATTAAAATTGGTTTTAGGCCTTAAAATTGCATGTACGCATGAAATTTCTGTATAACAAAGCTGAAAAACTGATATTAGAACATTGCTTTAGGTCAGCGAGGTTCCTGTATAAAATAAAAGTTGTTTTCACTGAAACTATTATCTTCCAACCAAAAACAAAGCTGTTTTAATAAATCGAAACAGTATAAATATAATTATAAAAGGGTTATAACTAGTTGTGTTGATGGTTCATTAGAATCGAAGTACCAATCAAAGCTTAACCATATAGCCTCTTGTTGGTGAAAGGCGCCACAGAGAAAGGTAATACAATACGCGAGTAACCTGTAGATACTTACGGCCCCTCAATGTATAAACGAACCTATTACGATGAGCTATCAAAGAACAACCATCAACTACTCCCTATGAAGTGGAGGAACTAGCAGAATAGACAACTACAAGCCATCTACTACTACAACTAGACCTGCAAGTGGAGGGAGAAGAAGAGATAACTCCCAGCAATCCTGCCACTACAAAATTGCCTCTTATTCTAATAAATAAATATTATATATAATATATTAATAATATATATAATATATATATATATGGCTATTATTAGTACTACTAGATATGATAGTAATATATATATATATATAATTATATAATATAAATAATATATGTATATAATATATATAATATAATTATATATACTATATATATAATAATATTATTATATATATATATATATATATATATATATATATATATATATATATATTATATATATATATATTTAATATAATATAACATATATGTATATATATATATATATATATATATATATAATAATATTAATATATATATATATATATATATATATTATATATATATGTATATAATAATATATATATTTATATATTATATATATATATATAATATATATGTCTATATATATATATATTATATATAATATATATATAATATATATATTATATATTATATATATATATATATATATAAATATTGAATGTCTGAAATACAAAGCTACTTGCAAATCTAAATATTTGAGTAGTGAATTAAGTCATCAAGTCATCAACATTTTATTGCACAGCTACAGAGCTTATAGAAAGAATACCTAACCTAGAATTTGTGCCTTTTGCAGCCATGAATATATTTTTTTTCCATTCACTTTTATATTTACGGTCACTATTATAAGATGATTTTCACGTAGGCATTTAAAAAATAAAGCTACCAAAAGCACGAAAATTGCACAAAACGTAAAATGCGCACGCACATCTATACAGACACTAAGTACTACTTACCAAACAGTCAAACAAGCTGTTCTCCTTTTTAGGGTATTTTTATTTTTTTCCTAATTCCAAAATTTAATTTAAAAATTCTCATCATTTTCTGTATCTATCAATAACTTATTTATATGTAAATTTTGCCACTTAATTCCTGCATATAGAATGAAACATTTCTTTCATAACACTGGACGACAGAAATTTTGTTAAATGGATATCATGAACTGTTTCTTATGTATTTCGGAACGCTGAAAACAAATATAACCTCCAAATTTTCACAACGGGCTTAGTTTTTTTGTAATTTTACATATTTCATAAACTAACAATATAATTCACAGAGTGTAAAATGTCTTGTTTTGTTTAACTATTTTCTTGCGTTTTTATGAAAAAAAGGTGATCGCCAGCAATATAAAGCGTATAATAAGTAGGAACCAAAAAATAGATGAAATAAACGACAAACATGATCAAACATGTTTAGCGAACTCGATAAAAATAAACCTCAGTCCGACGTTTTTCATGAGCCATTTGCCTTCAGTTTGTATCTGAACGTTGAATGTGAAGTAGAAAATGTAATATTGAGTTTTTTGTTATATATATATATATATATATATATTAGTATATATATATATAAATATTTTAAATATATATATATAATTATATATATATATATATATATATATATATATAATATTTAGTATTATATATATATATATACGATTCAAATTGTTTAATTTCACTTACAGATCAGAAACCTTAATTAAATGCCACGAAATTGTAAAAATTATCCAAACAAAATTTTTTGTTACATTTGTGGTGAGGTAGCGTTGAAGTCCCAAATGAGGAATAAAACCCCTTAAATAAAAAAAACGCAATATAAACTTTATTTTTGAAATTAAGCTTGGTGATAAAGATAAATCTTTGGCACCTCATATTTGCTGTGGTGCTTCTTGTGTAACATTACTTAGTGGTTGACTTAACGGACAGTCCAGACATATGCCATTTTACAAATTCAATGGTAATGGAGGAACCAAGAGGATCACGCAATGGACTTTTATTTTTGCAATTACAAAAATTGCTGAATAACAAATCCAAGACGCAAGAGACCATTAAATATCCAGAACCTACCTTCGGCCTATTAGGCCTGTTCCTCACAGCGAAGGAGCTTCCTATCCCTGCAACACCTGAAAAATGTGAATCTCCTGTCAGAAAAACTCCGACGAAGAAGATTTACAAATACGTCCAGAAAATGACGACTTTGAAGCCCTTATTATGATGGAATGTTCACAGAACCTCATAGCAATTTAAATCAGCATGAGACTAAATGATCTAGTTCGCGCTATTATCATTGTCAAAGAGAACAGGGCAGAACTATTGGAATCTAGATTAAAGGGTTGGAATCTCCTTGAGAAGGGAACTACAATTTCCTCTTATCGGCGACGCGAAGAAGAATTCCGACTCTTTTTCTAGGTAGACGGCAATTTAGTGTATTGTACTAATGTTGATTCATTACTGAGAGAATTAGGAGACTGTCATGATCCTAAAGAATGGAGATTGTTTACAGATTCTTCTAAACTCAGTTTAAAACGCAGTGCTTTTTCATAATGAAAATGTGAAACCTTGACTCCTATTGCCAATGGAGCCCATATGAAAGAGACTACGACAACATGAAAATTTGTTATCGAAAATACGATACGAACAGCACATTCTTGGAATATATGCTGCGATTTAAAAGTTATAGCACTTGTTAGGTCTCCCACAAGGATATACTAAATTTTGTTGTTTCCTATGCGAGTGGGATAGCAGATATCGCAAAAATCATTTTGTCAGAAGCAATGGCCTAAAAGAAATCTAATCCCTGGAAAATAAAAATGTTTTAATTTTTCAACCACTTGTGAAAACCTGAAACTCGTATATCTTCCTCTAATGGCACATCAAACTAGGGTAATGAAACATTTTTGTAAAAGCGTGGATAAAAGTGTCAGGGTTCCTATCGTTAACATAGAAATGCCCTAGGATAGTGAGCGCTAAAATTAAAGAGGGTATATTTGTAGGCCCACAAATAAGGGACTTATGAAGACCATCACTCTGATGAAAGCTTGAATAATATTGAAAACCTGCATGGAGATCCTTTAAAAAGGTCAATAACTGGGGTTTCTAGGCAATATTAAGGCCGAACACTACTGAAAAACTAGTTTTTCCGAACTCCTTTCGAAATTATAAAGCAATGGGATGTAACAAGTCCCTAAAAATACATTTCCTTCATTCACACTTGGACTTTTTTCCTAACTGCAATCTAGGCGCTATAAGCGATGAGCATGGTGAGCGATTCCACCAAGATATTTCAACTATCGAAAAACGTTATCAGGGAAATTGGAATCCAAATATGCTTGCAGACTATTGTTGGGGACTTAAAAGGGATGTTCCTCAAGCAAACTACAATAGAAATCTTCAAATCCTACTATGTTAGAATTTGCTAAATAGTATATAGGTGAGGTAATTAACTACAGCTTATCATTTTTATACAATATTAAATTGTAATTTCGTATTACAAAAAAACCTGGCCCGTTACAACAAAGGTATGCACGATAAATTCGAATCAGCGCCACAAAACTTCATAAAAAGCATCCATTTTTACTCATTTAACAGACAAAAAGTCAAATTTTGTCGTCCTGTGTAATTTATTGCCTAAATTTGTGAAATTTGGCCATGAAATTGCCAATGTGGCAGCCCTGAATAGAATAGGAAAAAAAATCATAATTCTCCGTCATTATTTTTTTAAAAAAAATTAAGAATAACGAGAAAATGAACGAATATTAAGAGAAACGCTCCGAAAAGCTTTTGTCGCTCTCGCTCAAAGTACTTGTTTGCTGTTAAGGTTTCAGCAAGCATTCATTGCGTTTTCGCAGTAAGTAACTTCATGCGCGCGCACCTGTTTACCAAGTTGAAGTTTTCAGAAAGGCGGGCGCTCGTGTTACTACAAGCGCCGTATTGACTAGCGAAATTTTTTTCACGTTGGCTGCTCGAGAATGCAAATGAAATATAAAATTGAATTTATTGCTAATAGAAGCGTTAAAAAGAATAATTATCGAGATCTTCATTCTCAAATCACACTATACTAATAATCAAAAATTTATTTTGTTGTTTCCCTTAAGCATGCTAAGCAAACATAAGGAATCATAATAATATATTTATATATATATATATATATATATATATATATATATAATATATTATATATTATAATATATATATATTATATATATATATATAGTATATATATACTTAATATATAAATAATTATATAAGATAAATATATTATATATATATATATATATAATATATATATATATTATATATATAATATATATATATATATAATATATATATATATATATAATATTATATATATTTTATAAATAATTAATAAATAATTATAAAAATTTCATTCAATTTTTTACTACATAGGCTCTTCTCCTCTCTCTCTCTCTCTCTCTCTCTATATATATATATATAGTATTAATATATATATATATATATATATATAATAATATATATATATATATATATATATATATATATATATATTAATATATATATATATATATTAACCCAAATATATTCACATTAGATACTTTAGTTATTGCTATTTTACAAGTTTTCATTAATTTAAAATTGGTTCGATGGGTAACTGTTATTGTTTTTCTTTCATTATTCTTTTATTATTATTTTAAATTCAGGTATTAGAATTTAAATATTGCTTATGTTTATCCGTAATGTGCATTACGAACAAAAATAGATGTTTAGTTTAATTTTTTTAAGTAAAACGAGTGTTTTATTATATTCCTAGGTAGGAAAAAAGAACAACTTGTAAAAAAATTAATTTGTATACTGTCTTAAAATTTTCTTTCGGCTATTTCGGATTCATCCACTTTTGTTTAAATTTTACATAAACTTTTATATGTATTAGCTATGTAATATATTTTTTTATATGACCAATTTTCGCAAAAAAATAAGAGAATTTTATCGTGACTTTATGAAATTTGTAGAAGATTGATCTTTTCTATAATGATCACTCGTGCTAAGCCCGAACAGCCCGAGTCTAGGACGTAAACAGTGAAATGACATCAAAGCTTAAAGAATTTATGAGAAGAAGGGTTATGATTTGGTGCGTGATATGAATTCTTCAGAGTTTTTTAAATGGGAAGTGGATATATTTTTGATTAAGGGTTTCAATTGATTTGCTAACCATGAAGATAAATTATAAGTGATACTATTTATATTGGAAATAATCGGACGTAAGGGGGTATTATTTTTGTGTACTTTCGTGAGTCCATAGAATTGTCAGGGATAGTTCATATATGAGGTTAGATTATTCAATATATGTCATTCTTTTTCAACTTATTAAAAAACTTACAAATCTCGTCCCTTCATATAATTTTTCGTTTTCAAGTGGTCAGTTTATACCCAAGCATCTGGACTTAGCATGGGTTCACCCCTCTCTCCAATTTTAAGTAATATTTATATGGAGTTGACCGAACATTTTCACATCCTTTCCAATCCGTTACTTAATAACAGTTTATGGCTCAGATATGTGGACGATATTTTTGTAGCACTTCCACATAATACACAAATACATCAAGATCGTCTTAAATTTCATCAATTCATTGCTCCTTCCATTCAAGTTCACGTTTAGAAAATCCTACCATAATTCCTACCGTTTTTAGAGTACATTTAGTCAGTTGGCAGCAATATCATCACATTTACATATTCCATTTACAAAACCTCTTTCACTCCTAACTATGATCCACTGGTGTTTCTCATTCACTAGCCAAAATAGACAAAAATTTGGTCATAACCTTTCTTCTGCTATTGTTTTCCGTGCATTCCGATTTGTTCCCAGTTTCACCTTTACTAAGTAATACGAAACAAATTTAACTGTACTATAACTTTTACCACCTATTATATCCCAAATCAATTATTTTATCAGGCTTACAAAAAAGCTAAAAAAGAGTTATTATGGTTCCAATCCTTCCAAAAACAAAAATTCTGTCTTTTCTAAGAATATACCTAATAGTTTCTATATCCTAAATTAAAATATTATATCCTAAAAATTATTACTCCTTATAGATCCAAATCTTATTTCTCTGAAAAATACTTTTAGACCCCCTAAAGTAAAGAAAATGTTTCTGCACAGCTGCGTCGCTAACAAACCTTGTTACATCCTGTGAAGAAGATAATAGTGTAGTGAACCAATAAGAATTTTTTCAAGAAGAAAAAGAACAACACTTTTGGGCCAGACTTTAAAAAAAGACAGTATTAATTCAGCTCTTACATATCATAGAATAGATCCTTTAATCACCTTATTATCATTGACAATATGAAAAACATTGGAAATGTTACTAATACAAATGCAAGAAGATCCTGGAATCATTCTATATCTATAATTCCGACAAGTTTTTAATAAACAACCTGGTGAGGTAAAATTAGACGCCATTTGCAAAATGAATATATGAAATTCTTCACAGATACTTACTTCCAGAATTCCGTCTGAAGAAATAACCACAACCAACAATAGGTGTGCTTTCTACGTTAGCAAAGTTCAGTGCGTTGTTCCTTTGCCTGAAGAGGTCTCCCTGATGGAGACGAAAGCTTGCAATCATTTGTAACTTTTTTTTTTAATTTGTTTTTGTGAAAAAATCTGTTTTTTAATCAATATGTGTCTTTCTAATTTTGGTTGTATACTAAATAAAATGGAAAAATTTTAAAAAAAATCTTCTTTTCCTTCTCTCTCTCTCTCTCTCTTCGTCTCTCTCTCTCTCTCTTCTCTCTTCTCTCTCTCCTCTCTCTCTCTCTTTCTCTCAATATAATATATATTATGTATATATAGTATTATATATATATAATATATAG
>JABUQX010013260.1:32500-35000 GCA_015478945.1 Trachelipus rathkii | reverse complement strand
CAATTTTTCAAATTTCATATGTAAGAATAAATACAAAACATTTTTATTATAATAATTAATTTCCTATCTAATAAAATTTAACAATTTCAACACCATTACCATTAACATCAAGCTTTGTTTTACAAAGGATTTCATTATTATTATTATTGTGTGTCTGTGTGTGTGTGTGTGTGTGTGTGTGTGTGTGTGTGTGTGTGTGTGTGTGTGTATTATTATTATTTTTATTTTTTATTATTATTATAATTATTTTTTATTATTGTGTGTGTGTGTGTATTATTATTATTATTATTATTATTATTATTATTATTATTATTATTATTATTATTATTATTATTATTATTATTATTATTATTATTATTATTATTATTATTATTATTATTATTATTATTATTATTATTATTATTATTATTATTATTATTATTATTATTATTATTATTATATTAATATTATTATTATTATTATTATTATTATTATTATTATTATTATTATTATTATTATTATTATTATTATTATTATATTAATATTATTATTATTATTATTATTATTATTATTATTATTATTCATTATTATTATTATTATTATTATTATTATTATTATTATTATTATTATTATTATTATTATTATTATTATTGTTATTATTATTATTATTATTATTATTATTATTATTATTATTATTATTATTATTATTATTATTATTATTATTATTATTATTATTATTATTATTAATATTATTATGATTATTATTATTATTATTATTATTATTATTTGTGTGTGTGTGTGTGTGTGTGTGTGTGTGTGTGTGTGTATTATTATTATTATTATTATTATTATTATCATTAATTATTAATTAATTAATTAATAACCATAATAGTTTTATACACTTTTTTTATTTTCCAAATTTGTTGTTTCCTTCTTTTTCTTATTCGAACGTTTCCCAATGCAAGAAGCGATGGACACTTGGACAGTTTCGTCGTTGTGTAATCTCCTTGTTAAGGGGGATATTTTCGTTGCCTCGCTCTTCGTTGGGGAGGAAGATTTCCCTTCGGCATACCCTTTCTTTAGCTTGCTGTAGTAAGGTTGGGAGTGAGTGGGGGGATCTTGAAGAAAATTTGAAGTACTCTTCCCCCGTTTTCCATTTGGTGCCAATATGAGGTTCTTCCTTTTAGGCTTAAGATTCTCTATTCCGCTAAACTCTCGTCTCACTGTGATTCTAATTTTGTTGTTTTTCTTTCCTGATTAGAATTTCACTCTTTTAATGCACTTTTAATTACCGTTAATTTCCTAGATTACTGTTCCATTAAAAGGTAATTGGGGTTTAATAATGTTCGGTCACTCGTCTGGGGTCTACCACTTTGTATTAACTGATTTAGTTAGACACAAGGAATATAAAAGATGATTATTACTTCTTATTTTTTATTTCTTTAACTAGTTAATTCAATGGTTTCACAAGTGATTGTCAAAGATTTTATGATCAAATTCCAATGGGAAGTTATTATTTTTTTCTTCTCTTTATTTTTTTCTCAAATATTATAATATTGAATGACAGTAATATTGATTAGGAAATTACAATCTTTTTAGCACCTCTTCTCTTTACTCTTTGGTACTTGGCGTACCATACTTAAATTTTTGTTTCACAATTAATACCAGCAAAATCAATCATTGTTTTATTTCACAGAACTATAAAATTTATGTTTCTTTTTATATAGCATTATTATTATTGGGTGAAAGCAATGCCTAGAGGCGAGAGAGTGCTAAGACTCCCTGCCCTTCAAGATCGCTCTTTACTTTAGTTCAAAATATTATGAAAGCATTATCGTTACATGTGCATATATTAAGTTCACATAAATACCCCTTAGTTGCACAAGAACAACCGTTACAATTTCCAAATACACATAATTATATAAAGGTATTCTTTATATATATATATATATATATATATATATATATATATATATATATATATATATATATATATATATATATATATATATATATATATATATATATATATATATATATATATATATATGCCACTAAACAAAACTCCTAAAATCCTAGGCGCAACACTTGACACACATCTAACTTCACAAAACACGCAGATAACATAACAACATCATCAAATAAGAAACTAGACATACTAAGAACCATAGCCGGCACTGACATCATAAATATCAAACAGATATTCACTATTGCATACAAAAATTCATCTGTCCAACACTAAATTATGCCTCCCTAGCATGGCACCCATTACTGACCAAGGGAAACATAAGAAAACTACAAATAACCCAAAACTGGGCACTTTTAAATAATTATAACAGGATGCACATCTACAACTCCATAACAATATCTACTTGACGAAACAAATATATTACCCATAGACAAAGACTTTGAAATAATAGACACTAAATTCTTCTCCAAAACACAAACACCTCAGCACCCATGTCATGCCACCCTCTCTAATCATATCTATCACAGGCTCAAACAACCTCCATCCTCTCCA
>JABUQX010013260.1:15000-27500 GCA_015478945.1 Trachelipus rathkii | reverse complement strand
GCTACGAACGCTTTACTCTCGCCCTGCTTAATGGCAGTTGTCTAATTTTGTCAGTGGTGATTGTAATCTTATTATATTGCTAGTAGTTCATGTGTAGCTTGCGATGTATGGCTTTTGTAATTATCTGTGAATAACATTGATGAACTTACGTTAGCATTATAGTATTCGAGATGTAGTGTGTCGTGATATAGTTGTTTGTTGTGTGTGTCTATAACATAACACAAAAAATTATTAATTTATTTTTGTTATTGGCTTTAAAACATTTTGGTTGTGGTGTTTTTACTGATGGATTATGATGGAATAAGTATAATCGAGCTTTTTATTCTTAGTTCTCAGTTTTACTAAGCTTAAGTGAAGGTAAGATACACACGATAAATCTTGTATTTGTGTATTCAAATATATATCTCACAATAGCATGTAATGTAAATATTACAGATGGTTAATATTAGTATAAAGAATATAGCTCTATTAAACAAAACATCATGAAATAGGTCTTACGTTGTATTTGCATATCCCCGACCGTTGCCCCCTAACTCCAATATACTGCGGCTCTTAAAGTATGGAAATTCTGAATTCAAGACGTTTAGTAGAATTGTTTAATTTGATCCTCAGCTTGCCTTGTAAAGTAATGTCTTAAGGTTGTACGTTGATACCACTTAAATTTCTATAATCATGATTTAGGTGGATCTATTTGACAATGTCCTGATTAGCTTTATGTAAACTCTATGAATACTTTGTGTATTTTCTATGAGTTAATTTAGAATATAATTCCTCGTTGTGTTGTATGTGTTATGAGCTCACAGCGCCGCACGTGAGAGGTCGCACGATGTGTGAGAGTACGTTTTGTTTAGATCTTTATTATCTCTTTTAGTTTTATTAATTTACTATGGTACGTTTAAGGATACAAGTATTTATGTGTATTAATCAATAAAATTATATTTTAAAATTGCATTTTACGTGTATAAGTTAAAACGTATTAAAAACTTATTGTCAACACTATTTTCAGGCAATACCCCGTTAAAGACGAGTATGCACTAATTTGAAAAAGTGTGTGAATACAGGTAGAGTTACGTTTTGCATCTATGTTAGTTAAATTTTCAACTGTTTCGAAGTAAATACAAGTGATGGAACTTTGTTAAATATCCTAGACCAACCGATTCATATCCGTGTCTTTAACTCGAGTCGTTTTAGGCGTTTGATACGTTCTCGTACCATATTATTTGTTAGTATTCAGGTAATAGCTCTATTGTTTGTTTTTTATAGTTGATATCTGAAATTTGTTATGTATCTAGTTAGCAGATATATCGTTTGATCATGATGTTTGTAAAGAAATCTATCTTTGAGAGTTTAATGCTTGATGGTATATCCTAACCGTCACAATAAATATTTTATACTTCAGAATTAGTGACACTAGAAAACCACAATAGAATCAATAGTGATCTTAAATAGACATCACAGACGTATTGGTTGGTGATTGGGTGAAAAGAATTTGGCGGAGGGGAGGTGAGGGTTGCGTTTATGATTTACTCGATTTTACTGATTATACAATGTTACTAGAGGTGCTGCAAAGTATTTAGCTTAAATATTTTACGTTCATATAAAATTAAACACTGATACACAAGAAGAGCATAAAACAAATTTACCAGATAAAAAACAAAAATGATTCATTAATGCGATAACTAAATTAGAAAATATAAAGTAAAACTAATAAAACAAAAAAAAAAACAAATTAAAAACAAAACATTTATAACAAATCTAAATAGACAAAAAAAAATAACACAAAAAGCCAATAAAATGTCTTTTACTTCAAAATGAAACAAACGAAATAAAGAGCAAACATTTACTTAAGATAAAGGTTATATCAAAAAAAGAAAAAGGTACGAAGGAAACAGATTATAGTGAAGATTTCTTTTGGTGTGTGTGTGTCGTGTGTGAGTGTGTGTGTGATTGTAGTGTGTGTACGTGATGTGTTCCAAGCAACAATCATATGTCCCACCAAACACTACACACGCACATAGCACACCTACCGTGATGTGCATGTTGTGTCACACACACAAACACATGTCGAATGTGTAGTGCCACGGCATTTATAATTTTTAGTTCTACCATAACTTAAGTCTAAGCGACAGGGCATTACAGCGACCTTCAACAATCTTTGAACATTAAATATAAATATACTATGTTAGATGTACAAAATTTAACCATATGATACGTTACCATAATATGCTTGAAAAAGTGTGAATAGGTTACGTTTTCGTATAACACACGTGTATGATTTAGTTACATTAAATGTATGTTTAAGATATGGAACTTGTGCAATAGTTAAACGATTATTCACGTTGTGGTCATAAACATTAAAAATTTTTCATATGTGTGTAAGTGTGTGTCGCGATTTGTGGGTTGTGCGATGTCGTGCGTAGTTGTGTTCTTAACAGCAGTAAATAACTAAAAACATTTACATTACCAAAAACAGGTTTACCTATTCACGCTTTTTGTCAAGGCTAGTATGTGCGTCTCTTGTCTGGCATTATTTTTAGCTTGGCATTTAACGTAGTTATACTGAAAAAAGTGTAATAGGTTTACGTTTTGTATGTAATGTTAGTACTTACTGTTGTGGTAATAAGTATTGTAACCTTTAGCATATATGATTAGCAGTTTATTCATGAACAAGTAGTGTGTAGAACATGTGTCATAACATGTGTGCGCACAAAACAAAACACACCCACACACACACAACAACCACCACCACACACCACAACTAAAACACAACAACACACTGTGTCGTGTGTGTGGTGCGAATTCTGTTAATGCTAACATATAGCAAAAGTTACAATACTTCATCGTGTAGTTGTGTTGTACGTGTTGGCCTCGTTACCAACGTTAAAAAAGTAAAGCACATGTAAAAGTTTTAGCACGTGAGGTGGTGTAATAGTTAAAACTACAAATTAATACAAATGCGGAACCTTATTCACATTTTTTTTTATTCAAAGTATTTATCCTAAAATTGCCCAAACTAAAAAAATATTGATATAAATGTCATTTAATTATTATTATTCAATATGTTAGAGATTAATGCTTGACAAAAGCATGAGCCGCTGAAATAACGTCGTAACTCTTTGTATGAATTGTAGTTATTTAAACTGCTGTTAAGTATGGAACTTTTCTAATGTTAGCAGTTTATTCGTGGTGTGTGTGTGTGTGTGTGTGTTGTGTGTGTATGTGTGCTTGTGATGTGTGTGATATGTGTGTGTGTGTGTAGTGTGTGCGTGTGTAGGTGTGTGGGTATGTTGGATGTGTGATGGGTGTGTTTGGTGTGTGGTGTTGTGTTTGGAGATAGGGTATTTAGGTTTTTGATAGGTTATTGATAAATTTAATTATGAAATTTTTTCAAAGAACTTATTTGTGTTATGTTATACAAAATTATGACTTGATCAATAGATCAATAGAACAATAAATAATAAAATCAATAGATAAATAGATCATGGATGGGTGAGGAAGGTGGAGTGGGTGGGATTCTACTTTGATTTACTAACTTTACTGCTTAGGTTTTTGTAAAAAATTTGGCAAATTTTTTATTACTATATATAAACACGAAAAGCATAAAATTCTTAAGTAAAAACAAAATTAAAGATTAAAATAAAAAATAGAAAAAGTTTTTGTGTTATGTTATATTAAAATAAGGACTTGAATCAATAGATCAATAGATCAATAGATCAATAGATCAATAGATCAATAGATCAATAGATCAATAGATCAATATCAATAGATCAATAGCTCAGTAGATCACAGGTGGGAGGAGGGTGGTTTGATTTATTTACTGATTTACTGAATTTACTGATTTAGGTATGTAAAAATGCAAATTTTTACGTTATAAACATGAAAAGCATATAATTTTTAGTAAAAACAAAATGTTTAAAGCCAATAAAACAAAAATAATAAAAGTTTTTGTGTATAGTTATCACAAAATTTATGGACTTGAATCAATAGATTCATAGATCAATAGACAATAGATCATGAACGAGGGGAGGGGTGGGTGGTTTGATTTACTGATTTAGTGATTTAGTGATTTACTGCTTTAGGGTATGTAAAAACGCGAATTTTTTACGTTATAAACATGATGAGAATAAATTTTTAGTAAACAAAAGTTTAAAACAATAAAACAAATAAATAAAAAATTTTAAAAAATATAATTTTTTTAAATAGATAAACTTAAAAAATAAATAAAATTTGAAAAATAAATTTAAATAAATAAAAAAAAAAAAAAAAAAAAAAAAAATTTAAAATTAAAAAACTTAAAATAAAAAAAAAATTAAACACAAAGTATAAATGTAAAATAAAACTTATATAAAAAAAATAAAGTTAGAAACATAAATTTAAATAAAAAAAAAATAAATAAATAAAACAATTAAATTAAAAAATTAAACTTATAAAGAAAATAAAGTTAGAAAAATAAATTTAAATAAAAAAATAAAAAAAAATTTAAAAACTAAAAAAAATTAAAATAAAAAAAATAAAAATTAAAACAAAGTATAAATGTAAAATAAAACATTAAAAAAATAAGTTAGAAAAAAAAATTAAAAAAAAAAAAAAAAAAAAAAAAAAAAAAAAAAAAAAAAATAAAAAAAAATTAAACACAAAGTATAAATGAAAAATAAAAATGATAGATTAATAATATGAAAATATATATATAATGATACCAATTATTAAAAAAAAATTTCAGATTTTTTACGTTTATAAAAAGAAAATGACGATTTGAACATTTAAATGTAATTCTTGAACATTTAAGAAAAACGGGTTTCTTTGCATGATGCAATGCAATTGACGACTAGTACATGTAGAACAGAAGCAGTGATTTGTGAAACAGTAATGATATATGTATTATTAACGAATGTTTACTAACTCGGCACCGCACCGGCTCCAACACCGGTCTCAGTGCCGGTTACGACTCCGACTCCTCCGACTCTGAATCCTTCTCAGACTCCTCCTTCCTATTCTTCTCCTTCCTCCTTCTCCTTTCTTCTTTGTTTTGCATTCCATGCATTTCTCCTTCTTTTCAGGAGGGGCTCTGGAATCCGACGCCGAATCCGACTCGGAATCCTTCTCCAGATCCGATCCGTATCCTTTCTCCAAATTTCAGCTTCTACGATTCATTCAATTTTTAGAAGGAGGCAAGCGACCCTACGGGGGGCACACGGGGACGTAATTCTCATCTACGACGAGATTACGTCATCATATAGCCACACCAAATTTTAGCCCGATACGTTAAGACTAACCCGGGTTTTCAGGACGAATTTGACATCGCTTCTAGGGGGCAACTACCCCCTAGAATCAACCTAGCGATACCAAAACTCACCTGTGATCAGTTTAAGGGGAGACTTCATAGCAAAATCTCAACTATTCCAAATCTATAAAAGTTAATATTTTTTTGATGAACCAACTATGATATCTTTAATTTTATTTTGAAAAAAAAAAGCAAAAACAAAAAAAAAAAACTGTTCGTTTTTGAACAGTTTCTAGGAGTGAGGGAGAAAATTTTTTCTTATTTTGAAAATTTCACAAAAACTGCCATAAAATCTTTAATTTTCAAGATATTTCAATTTTTTTTTCACTAAAATACTCCAATTTAGTGTGGTAATACATTTTAGTTAGACACTTTATTTGAAAATTTGTTTTTTAAATTTTTTTTTAGAATATCTGAAAAGTACTTTAAAAAATTTTGAACAGAGAATAGTAAACCATGGTTGACACCACTTACTTCTACCAAAATATTTAATATAAACGTCAGTTTGTTTACACGTTTATATGTGAGCTTGGTACCAAATTTGGAGGAAAAAAAATCTGTTCGTTTTTTTAATGAATTTTTGTTTATATATCATTTTAGGAAAAAATTGGAATGCCTAAGAAAAACACAAATAAACATTTGGAAATTTTTCATTTTTTAGACGGCCAAAAAAAAAACTTTATTCATATATATATATATACTATATATATATATTAATATATATTATATATATATATTATATATATATAATAATATATATAATATATAATATATATTATATATATATATATATAATATATATATATATAAATATATATTATATATATATATTATATAATATATATATATTATATATATATATATATATATATATATATATATATATATTATATATATATATATATTATATATATATATATATATATATATATTATACATATATATTGAATATTATATATATATATATATATATATATAATATATATAGTATATATATATATATAAATATATATAATAATTATATATATATATATATATTATATATATATATATATATATATATATTATTATACTATATATAACAATATATATTAATATATATAATATAATATTATATTATATTATATATAATAATTATATATAGGATTTATATATATATATAGATATATATAATATATATATATATATATATATACTATACTATATATATATAGGTTTCAAGCAACCTTCTATTGATTTAAATTCAGTTTCAAAGCAGTGATGTCGAAGCAGGTGACTTGAAAACTGCTTCGAGATGTCTTCTTTTTTGGAGGGGCGGAGTGGTGAAGCCTCCTGTACATTGTCTAACGGCGACGCTCTTGTCGATGGTCGAGTCCTGGCGCGAGTAAATTTTTTTTCGTTGACTTATTATTGCAAATTTCTCCAACGAGCCATGATTGTGCGCATGTCAGAGATCCTTGGACTTGATCGCTGCTTCCTCAGTAACCATGAGCACCCCTGAAAAATGCCGTTGTTAGCCCCGAAGGGGTTCAACACCCTTTCTGTAGAATTGTTATCATTATATACGCGAGTTTAAAGCATGATATCGAAGGCAGGAGATTTGAAATCCTTCCGAGATGCCTTCTTTTTTGGGGAGACGGCATCGGACTAGTGGTAGAGCCTCTAGTGACTTGTCCAACGGCGACGCTGTTGTCGATGGTTTCGAGTCTGGCGCAGTGAATTTTTTTTCGTCCTTATTATTGGCAAATTTATGCAACAATGCATATTGTGCCACATTCGGCGTCCTTGACTTATGGTCGATTGCTCCTTAAACTATGAACACCCTGAAGAATGCCGTGTAGGCCCCAGTAGGGGTTCCAACCATCCTTCTGTGGATTTAAGTATCGAGTGTCAAAGCAGTGATATCGAAGCAGGTGATTTGAAAACTTTCGAGATGCCTTCTTTTTGGGAGGCGGATTGGACCTAGTGGTAGAACCACCTCTACATTGTCTAACGGCGACGCATTTGTCGATGGTTCGAGTCCTGTCGCGAGTGAAAATTTTTTCGTCTTATTATTCAGAATTATGTCGAACAAGCATATTGGGCGCATGTCGGCGTTCCTTGACTTTGGTTTTCGGGTTTTGGGCTCCTGTAACCCAGGAGCGCCCCAGAAGAATGCCGTGTAGCCCCAGCAGAGATTCAAATACACTTCTGTGAATTTAAGTAAGTGTCGAGTTCAAAGCAGTGATATTGAGCAGGAATTTGAAGACTTTCAGGATGCGTCCTTTTCTGGGAAAGCAGATCGGACTATGTAGAGGCCTCCTGTATATGTCTAACGGCCGACGCTGTTGTCGATAAGTTCGAGTCCTGGCGCCGAGCGAAATTTTTTTTCGTCTGATTGCAAATTTGGTCGTTAAAAGCATGTGTGTGCCTGTTGGCTTCCTTAGACCTGCGTCTGTGGTCCTGTTACCCAAAAAGCCACCCCTGAAGAGTGACGTGAAGCGCAGCAGGGGTTGCAACCAGGCCTGTCGATTTTAATAAGAATCGAGTTTCAAAGCAGTGAATCGGAAGCAGGGAACTTAAAAACTGTAACGAAATACTTTTTTCTGGGGGTCGGATATGACTGTGGTTAACCTCTTTACATTGATCTAGCAGCGGACGCTGTTGTCGATTGGTTTCGAAATTTCTGCGTGAGCGAAATTTTTCTTCGATCTTATTAATGCAAATTTGTTTCGCAAACAAGCATGTTGTGCCCATATCGACGTGGTCTGACTTTGGTTGGTTGCTTCTGGTAACACGGGAGCAAAACTAGCAGAATGCCGTTTAGCCCCAGCAGGGGTTTCAAACAACCCATCTATGGATTTGAATAAATATAGAGTTTCAAAGGAGTGATATCAAAGCAAGAATTTGAAAACTTCTTAGATGCTTCTTTTCTGGGGAGGCGGATCGGCTAGTAGTAAGGCCTCCTGTACATTGTCTAAAGCGACGCTGTTGTTGATGGTTCGAGTCCTGGCGCGAATGAAATTTTCTTCGTCTTATTATTGCAAATTTTTCGCAACAAGCATGTTGTGGCCCATGTCGGCGTTCATTGACTTTGGTCGGTTGCTCCTGTAAACCAGGAGCACCCCAGAAGAATGCCGTGTAGCCCCAGCAGGGTTCCAACCACCTCTATGGATTTAAATAAGTATCGGAGTTTCAAAGCAGTGATATCGAAGCAGAAACTTGAAAACTGGTAAAGACGATACCTTATTTATTTTGTGGTTCGTGACGGACGTTAGTGGTGAACCTTCCTGTAATTGTCTACGGTGACGCTGATTGTTTCGACGTCGAAGTCCTGGCGCGAGTGAAATTTTTCGTCGTCTTATTATTGCAAATATATCGCAACAAGAATGATGTTCCCATGTCGCGTGGCCTACTTTGGTATGGTTGCTCTGTAACACGGAGCAAACTAGCAGAATGCTGTGTAGACCCAGTAGGGGGTTAAAAGCACCCTTCAATGGATTTAAATAAGTACCGTTTCAAAGCAGATTTCGAAGCAGGAGACTTGAAAACTGTTCCGAGATACCTTCTTTTTCGGGAGTTGGGAGATCGGACTAGTGGTAGAGCCTCTCGTACATTGTCTAACGGAGACGACTGTTGTCGATGTTCGAGTCCTGGCGCGAGTGAAATTTTTCATACGTCATTTTTATTGCAAAATTATCGCAAAAAGCTTGTTGCCCATTGTCGTCGGGCATTGACTTTGGTTGGTTGCTCCTGTAACCAAAGAGCAACCTATCAAAATGCTGTGTGCCCCAGAAGAAGTTCTATATCTAAACTTTATATTGTACCTCTATTCAGACGATAGTCTTCACTACATATAATTATCACAGTAATAGAATACCGTTGTTAAGACCCTGCACACTGCAATACCTATTCTTTTTTGCATCACTAGGATTTAATTGCACCAGCCATCTTCCTTCATTCACAACTTTCATACTGCATTCTGCCATCATCCTTCCTTTTCTCATCCAACATATACCTTAAATATTTGAACTCAGACATTTGTTCCAGCTGCTCACATCTAACATAACTTTTCACAGAGAACTATCCTCACTCAAAACCAAACCTTACTCTATTCTACGTTTACTTTTCAAACCCCTCATTTAACACCTGCCAAATCTCTCTCTTACTAATCCCTCAAAGCTATTTCAATTCGCCACACTAAACTTAATCATCCGCATATAATAAGGTGAGGGCACCCTGCCACTCTCTTTCATTCTCCATTACTCAAACACCATCCCTTGCTACCACAGGCACCTTTAATTCGTTCATAACCCAATCCATATATATATATATTATAATTTATTATATATTATAATATATATATATATATATATATATATATATATATTATTATATATATATATATATAATATATATATATATTATATATATATAAGTATATAATATATATATGTATATATATATATTATATATATATATAATATATATATATATATAATATATATATATATTATATATAATATATAATATATATATATATAATATATTAATATATATATATATATATATATATAAAATATATGATATATATATATATATAATAATATATATATTATATATAGTTATATATATATAATATATATATATATATATATATATATATATATAATATATATATTTATATATATAATGTATATATATTATATATAAATATATATATATATATTATATATATATATTATATTATATATATTATATAATATATATATATATATATATTATATATAATATATTATATAATATCTTTTCAATTGAATAAATTCGAGCCTTTGATATATTTCTTTACAATCCAAAAGAAAAATAATAATTACTTTTTCCGCTCGGCTCCCACTCGACAATAGTTTCTGCATGTTTGGAGAATTGTGCAGTACTTTCTAGCAATAAATTTTTCACTACAAAACTATTTTTTGAAAACATTTATGCAAAGAATCTGGTTCCGTTTCATACTCGGCTGCGCTCAGATCCGGCGCAGGATCCGACTAACGGTTTTCTTTGCACTATGGAAAAATTGTTTAGCACGTTCTTCTGGCAATAAACATTTTCACCAAAAAAATATTATATAGGAACAAAATGGGGTATACCCAGAATCCGGTCCGTTTCGACTCCGGTCCGATCCAACCTAAGAGTTTCGCCATATTGACATTGTCAGCACGTCTTCGGCTAATAAATTTCATCTAAAAAAAATATTTCTTGAAAAAAATTTATAACAGGATCCGGATCCGAATCCGGTTCCGACTCCGGCATCGGATCCGACGTAAGGTTTTTTGAAACTATTTGAAAATAGTCAGCGTCTTCTGGCAAATACATTTTTAACGTAAAAAATATTGGGCTTGAAAATATTTTAAACAAGATATCTGCGATCGACTCCGGATCCTGGTCCGGATCCGGGATCCATCAAAGGTTCCTACACTATTTGAAATTGTTCAGCAAATCTTCTTTCAATAAATTTTTCTCCTAATAAAAAATTTCTTAAAAAAAAAGTCCATACCCAGGACCCGGCTCGGGCTCGGCTCCACGGGTTCGGCTCCGATCCTGGCTCCGGATCCGACTAAGGTTTTCGAACTATTTGAAAATTAGTCACACGTGCTTCTGGCAATTACAATTTTTCGCCTAAAAGATATTTTTAAAGAAATTAATACCCAGATCCGGCTCCGACACCGGATCGGACACCGTCGATCTCGCTTCGGCTTCGGCTTCGGATCTGACTAAGGTTTCAGCACTATTTGAAAAAAATCTGTTCAGCACTGTCTTCTATCAATTAAATTTTTCACAAAAAAAAATATTTTTCGAAAAATCATACTCTGGGTTCCGACTTCGACTCCGGCTCCGACTCCGAATCCGGATCTGATTAAGGATTCTGCACTATTTGAAAATGTTCAGCCAAGTCTTCTGGAATAAAATTTATTCATCTAAGAAAATTATCCCTTGAAAAAATTTATACCAAGGATAAGGCTCCAAATCTGGATCCGGATTCCGGACCCGACTTAAGGTTTCTTGCACTATTGAAAATTTGATTCAGTACTTTTCTGGCACTTAAATTTTCACTTAAAAAAATATCTTTTTGAAAAAATTCATTACCCAGGCTCGGCTCGACTCCAGTTCCGGCTAATACTTCCAGCTCGACTTCACTTCGGCTCCGCGATCTGACTAAGGTTTCTGAACTATTTGAAAAATTTCAGTACGTCTTCTGGCAAAAGTTTTTCACCTCAAAAAATATTCTTTTTTTTTTTAAAAATTCATACCAGGCTCCGGCTCCGCTCCGGCTCCGGCTCCGCTCCGGCTCCGGATCCAGTCCGACTAGGTTCTGCACTATTTGAAAATTGGTCAGCACGTCTTCTTGAAATAAATAATTTTCACCCAAAAAAAAAATATTTCTAGAAAAAATCGTACTCTGGCTGACGACTCCAATCTCCGACTATTGGAATCCGGTTCCTTGGCTTCCGATCCAATCCGGATCGATTAAGGATTCTTGCACTATTGAAAATTGTTCAGCAAGTCTTTTTGGCAATAAATTTTCATCTAAGAAAATTATTTATTAAAATATAATCTCAGGATCATTCTCGAATCGGATCCGGATCCCGCTCCGGATCCGGATCGAACTAAGGTTTCTGCACTATTTGAATTGTTCAGTTGCATCTGCTGGCATTAAATTTTTCACCTAAAAAAATATTTTTTAAAAAAAATTCATACCCATGTTCCGGCTCCGGCTCCGGCTCCGCTCCGCTCCGACTTCACCTTCGGCTCCGGATCTGATTAAGGTTATGCACTATTTAAATTATTTTAATTATGACTTCTGGCAATAAATTTTTCATTTAAAAAAATATTTTTCTGAAAAAAATTTATGCTATTGCGCCCGGCTCTGACTCAGGCTCCGACTTCGACTCCGCCCGATCCGGATCCGGATCCGACTAAGGATTGTGCACTATTTGAAAATTGAGCACGTCTCATCTAGCAACAAATTTTTATTAAAAAAATTTTTTTGTCTTAAAAAATTTATTCCCAGAATCCGGCTCCAAATCCGGCTCCCGCTCCGGATCCGGATCAAACTAAGGTTTTGCACTATTTGAACCCTGTTCAGCACGTCTTCTGGCAACAAATTTTTATTATTTTAAAACAAATTTTTTCTTAAAAAAATTTATTCCCAGAATCCGGCGAATCCGGCTCCGCTCCGGATCCG